>JAJPUD010000642.1:575255-613148 GCA_023553655.1 Myrmecobius fasciatus
AGAGAGAGAGAGAGAGAGAGAGAGAGAGAGAGAGAGAGAGAGAGAGATCCCTGTTTCTCATATCTTGGATGTGAACAAATCAATAACTTCTCATTGTTTCGTGTAGATCTCTAAGGCTATTAATTGTACAACAGCTGGAATTCTTCATTCTCAGAGGGAGTTTCCTCACTGGAAGTTCTCAACATGGGTAACGTCATAAGTCCAGTCAAAAATCCAAACAAATCCACTGACCTTTAGCCCATGTTAAGAGATCTTTGTGCATGTGAGGTTGCTAATTTGATGAAGAACCAGGAGTATTTTGATGATCAAAAGTTCAGAAAACGTGTAAAAGGAGGACCTATGAATGGGAGACCTCCAATATTTTCTTTTGGACCTGTCATCTCACTGATGAACTATCTTCTCTAGGGATCTGAAACACAACTAATTCATCCTTATCTGTCCATCCCGTGTAGCTCATCCCTTCCTATTAATCCACCATAGGGGTCCACCTAAGATATTTGGATTATCTTTCCAAATATCTTTAAAATGTCTATATACCAATGAAGCAAGCAGGCAATTCACAGCTTAAGCATCATTTTCACAATGTGGATAATGATCCAATGGGTGGAGTGCTAAGTCTGGAATCAGAAAGACTCATCTTCCTAAATACAAATATGGCCTGAGACACTAGCTGTGTGATCTTGGGCAAGTTATCTAATTAATTGCTTCAGTTTCCTCATCTATAAAATGAGTTGAAGAAGAAAATGGCAAATTCCTTCAGTATCTTTGCCAAGGAATCCCCAAATGGGATCGCAAAGAATCAGACACAACTGAAAAACAATTGAACATTTCTCTAGCATCATTTACCCTACTTCTTCTTCATAATCCCTTATTTCCAAGGTATGGTAGCCTGGTCATGTCCACTATTCCCTTCTCCATTGCCCTTTGGAAAATCTTCAAATTCAGTTCTTCAGAGACTATGGAATTCCCTGACACATACTTATTCAAAATCACCAAAAGACTGTAGGGGTTAAAAAAAAAAAGACTGGTCTTTGCTTTAGGAAGAAAGTTAGGGTCTTTAAAAGCATTATCCAATTTCCCAAAGGCAACTTAGCCCTGTCTCCCCTTCCTATTCAATTTTAACTCTAGCTCACTGTCCTTTGAGGTGCTGATCCAAGATGCACATATTGATAGATGAGTTCTAGGGGTGCAATAACTGTAACTCACAGTATAGACAACAGGTATTCTTCATCCTTCAGACTTTACAGAATAGGCAGTTAAACTAAATGGATTTCTTGTAAGAGACTCTGAAATGTATATGCAATGAGCACAAGTATCATATATATATATATACATAAAACAGATAATTTACCATCTATAGGGAATCTCTCTCTCCTTTGGATTCTGCACCAGACATCTTCTAAGATATTGGCAGACACCTTTAGTGAACATATAGCTCCCTGTTTTTTATATTTATGCCAGTCAAAAGATCAGCAAATATAATTATCTCTATTGTATCCTTCAAAGAATCTTACATAATTTTAGGGAATTTTTAGGGAGGATATTTTATTGGAGAAGAGCCTTGAGGCAACATTTTGATCTATGATATCAAATGCTGTTTTATAGTCAAGCATAAATAAACAAAAGGGAATCTTGTATTCTCTATACCTTTCTGTCAATTGTGTGATAGTTAAAATGTGATTCTCTGTGGGATATCATTTGCAAAAGACAACCTGTTTTTCTCAGACCTTCATTAAGAAGATATGTGCATGTAATGGACTTTCTGCCATCTAGGCGAGGGGTGGGGACTGGGGGTAAAATTTGGAACGGAAAGCTTTGTAAAGATCAATACTGAGGAACTACCCATACATATGTTATACAAATAAAAAGCTTTAATAAAATAATTAATTAATTAATTAAAAAAAGATGTGTGTAGATTATGGTCTTAAAAATTTTGTAAACATGTAGAAGTTGGTTTCTAAGGGGCACAGTAGAGACCTGGGGTGAAAAAGACCTGAGTTCAAATCTAGCCTCAGACACTTACTAGTTTTGTGATCCTGGGCATTTGCCTTTTACTCTTTATCCTGTTTGCCTCGGTTTCCTCATCAGTAAAATGACTTGGAGAAGGAAATGCCAACTGACTCCTTTGCCAAGAAAACTCTAAATGGGATCGGGAAGTGTTAGTCACAACTGAAATGACTCAACAGCCTAAAGTGATCGATTAAGATGGAACTTAAGGCAAACTATAGGCCATAGGGGAGTGGTTTCTTTAAGTGATATTAGTTAAAAAGAACTCAGGAAAAATATATAACTAACTCAAAGGCACAGCATTATTACATCTCAGAAATTCAGAGCTAGACAGGACCTCAGAGGCCATGGCTACAGTAAAAGGCATCCAGTCTTTGCTCAAAGCTCTCCAGGGGTAGCAATGGAAGTGGGGAAGGAGTGGAAAAAAGTCGAGGCAGTCCATTCTACTTTGTAATACTGGTTATTATTAGGAAGTTTTTCCCTAATATTAAGCCTAAATCTGGCTCTTCAAATTCTACTCGTTACTTTTAGTTCTACTCTCCGGGGTCAAGTAAAACTAGTCTAATCCATCATTCCCACCAGCCCTTTCAAATACATAAAGACATCTCTCACTTTTCTGCCTTCCCTTCTTTTCTCTGAAATAGCCCAGTTCTTTCAAGTGATCTTTAGATGATATCATCCAAAGATCCAGGCCCTTCACCTCTTTGGCTACCCTTTTCTGAATACACTTCAGCATACCAGATGGATTATTCTATGTTTATGTATATTTTTGATTGATTGATATCAATACATAAGCTGTATTAGGCGCTTAGTAAATGCTTAGTAAATGCTTCGATGGATTGTGCAAAAAAAAGGGGGCAGGGTTGCTTCTAAGATGTGAAATAAATTAAAGAAAAATCTGAGGAAATTAGGCTTGCTCCTAGATCTCCCACATTTAATCTTCCTTATTTCTGGTATGGCTCTCTATCTACGTAGTTGCCAGAGTGAGATTTGCACAATTGCTTCCTTCTTCAACTCCGTGTCCCAGGAGAAGGAAATTGTCTCTAAGGGGGTAATAGGGGGGCATCTCACCAAACCTCATTCAAACAGGACCATATCTACTGCTTTCTCTCTTCCTCCCTCCTTCTCTCTCTCTCTCTCTCTCTCTCTCTCTCTCTCTCTCTCTCTCTCTCTCTCTCTCTCTCTCCCTTTCTCTTTGTTTCTCTCATCTCTTTTTCTCTCTCTATCTCTTTCTGTCTTTCTATGTCTCTGTCTTTCTCCATGTCTCTGTCTCCATCTGTGTGTATATGTCTCTGTCTCTCTGTATCCCTTTCCCCCCCATCTGTCTCTCTGTGTTTCTATCTCTGTTTCCCTCTCTCTCACTCTTTGTCTTTCTGTCTCTCTCTCCTCACCTCACCACTAACAAAATACATTATTATTAACCTTCAGATTCTTTGCAAGAAACCTCTAAGTAACACCGATCAGTAGCCAGGCAAGTTCTCAAATCTGGAAAAAATCCATATTGTACCAAAATAGAGGATGAGACTCCAAATCTGTTCTTGATCAGCTTGTTCTCCCTTCTTACTACCAGGATTCTCCACAAATGCTCTCCCCAGCAATCCCTATGTCACTAGTTGATACTGGGTAGCATCTTCATGGTGATTCTAGGCTACTGGTGATTGATGGATCTATTGACATAAATGATAAATCTATAAGCAGAACTATTTCTAGTCACAGATACAAGCATATTTTTTGCATTCTATTTAACCTCTTTCCTAGTTGTTTTCTTCTCAAGAACCACAGTGAATGACAAGCAGCTGTCTTTATAGCTCCTGTCACTTTGTCAAGTTTTCCCATGCATTCCAACTGTTCAGAATTTCTAAAGTGCCACACTGGCAAGCAAGGAGTTTTAGCAAACTGATAGATTAAATAGGAAGACTCTACCCTAAAAACAAGTGCTTTCTGCCCATCCACATTGGTTGTCCACTTTATTATCAGTTCCACAAATACTCTAGGATCGTGTGACTGATACCTTTGAAGATGATACCAAAGTAAGACAGTTCCAGGGTCCCAGAGCCAAAGAGCCAGGACTCCTTATGAATCCTAACAAACAGGCCTGCCATACCTTCATCAAAGTACCACTTTATACATCAAGCTAAAAATCTAGGACCCATATATATTAAAATACTCATAGTGACCTTGTAATAACCAAAAAAACTGGAATATTTTCACCATCCTTGAGGAAATGAAGGGAAAGACAATGTCAAAGAAAAGCTTATTGCTTTGATCACAGAATGGTTGGTCCAATCTTTCTATAAAATCTAGTATAAGTCCCAAGTTCATGACAATGGACTAGAAATTGTGCCTTAAACAGGGACCTGTTTAAATCCTAAATCCTAAAGATTTTTTTGAAGTGTAAATGTTCAATAAATATTTGTTGAATATAGATAAAAGAGTATGCTACTGAGAGTCACAAAACAAGTTCTAGCTCTAATTTTCCCATTAATTAGCAACATAATTGGGGTAGAAATCATTTCACCAATCAACATAAGTTTCTGTTCTGTAAAATGAGATGTACTAGCATCCATTAAGTTATCTGTAAAATCCCTAAATTTTCTAATGTTCTAGAATTATCTCAAGAAAACCAAACTGGATTATGGTTCATCAAGTAAGCTTGATGTGTGAATTTTAAGAAAAACAAAAAATCTTAAATGAGAGAGGAGCATGATTTTCTTGGGATAGGAACCTGTCAGTGCACAAAAACCAAGATTTTTTGAGCATCTGGTCAGTGGCTTATTCCCCTCACATATTCCCACAATAAAGCTACACGACTGTTCTTCATCTCATCATCACCATATCTGCATCTTCATCATCCCCATGTGGGCCAGACCACCTTAGGCATTGAATATTTGCCTAAAGAACTGTGTTTAACACAAATCTCATCTTTTAAGTAAGATGTTGTGGCCTGAAGCATTGAGAGCCAGGGGTCTGAGCATGTAATTGTGTCTATTCTGTTTTAAGAAGGTCCCAGATATGTGCAACATTCTCATTTCTATGGCCAATATCAAATTCTCCATCAACACTATGGTTGAGTCAAAGCTGAAATGGGCTGTCTCCCCATTTTATGGATGAAAAAACTGAGGCTAGGAGAATAAAGTGATTTTGTCCATAATTGCATTATTAATAAGTAGCTGAGGCAGGACCCAAACCTAGGTCTTTGAATCTGACATCCATTGTTCTGTCTGTTATATCATGGTCTTAGACTTGCTACCTCTGGAGTTTTACAATGAGGAAACTAAAACCCAGAGAAATTAAATGGCTTGGAATCATGGGATCATTTTGTTCAATGTGTCCAATTCTTCATGATCCCATGTGGGGGAAGTGGTTGTCCATTCCTTTTCCAGCTCATTTCACAGATAAGGTCCAGGGTCACACAGCTAGCAATCCATCTCAGACACTTCCTATGTGACCCTTGGCAAGTTGCTTAACCCAGTCTGCCTCAGTTTCCTCATCTGTAAAATGAGCTGGAGAAGGAATGGCCAACTATTCCAGCATCTCTGCCAAGAAAACTCCAGATTAGGATCACAAACAGTTAAGACGTGACTGAAACGACTGAACAAAAAATTGGGGATAATCATAGCAATTACCTCACAGTATTATTGTGAGGATCTGATGAGATAACATTCAAAGTATTTTCAAACCTTAAAAGACTGTTATTAATAATTAGTATGTGTCATTATCACCATTCATACTGAATAACATCTCACAAATTACACAGAAACACTTGTTACAGAAGCTCATTTCCCTCAGTTTTCCTTCTTTCCCTCTGGACCTTTGTCCTGCCTTAGTCAATACTAGTGGACAGTGCTGGACCAGGTAGCAATGGTGGACACTTCCCAGAGGCCAGGGGTCACTCACCACCTCCCAGCACCAAAACCCACTCCACGAAGGAGAGAATTGCAGAGGAGGGGGCACTGATCTAGGTGAGATGAGAATTTTGAGAGGGTCCAGAACTCTCTGGGCAGATTCCCATGTTTAACTAGAACCACAGTCACTCCTTTTCTCTCAGATGAAATTAAGTTTTTTGACAGTGCTTACTGCAAGCCTTTTCACAGCCTTAATCGGCTCCCCTGGTGGGTAGGGGCCCACGCCACCCGCCTCCCTTCTCAGCAGCCAGAAGCAGCTTGTTTGCAAGCTGCTGTGTGTCCCTGTTGCCTCCTCGGGAAGCCGTCACAGCGTGTCCTGGAACAGGCTCCCAAGGAGGTCTCATAGCTTAGCCATAATTCATCAGCTTCACAGCTGCTGTTTGAGCCATAGGAGAGGGAGGGCAGAAGTCCTGTAATAAGGGGATCATTTTCTGGGCTCTGCTGGGCTCAAGAGCCAGGGAATGCCCACTGCCCCCCAGCCTCTCCATCCTTCTGGGGTTTTCAAAGGTCTCCCTGCCTCCCTGGGAATCATGATAACATTTCACATTTCTGAAGTCTTTAACAGTATACAAATTCCTACCTTCCCAACATCCCTGTGAGGTAGGGATGCACGTATGTTTGGGAGGCAAGTGGGGCAATGAATAGAGCTTTTGCTCTTCAAAATGAAGATTTTGTATTTGATCTTGGAGGCAATAGGGAGCTACAGCCATTTATTGAATAAGAGAATGACAGGGTTGGAATTCTGCTTTAGGAAAAAATTACCTTGGTGACTGAATGGAGGATATTTTAGAGTAGAGAGTGACATAAAAATTGCCCGATGATTTACTGAGAGGTACTGCTATCAATCATTCATGTCAACACATTGAAACATTTTAATATAATTATAATTTATTTATTATATGCTTAGCCTAGACCTGTGGAATACAAAAACCAGTGGGATCCAAGGACCTTCCATAGGTTTTAGTTCCATAGGCAGGATGGTCACAATGAAATTTTACAGAAGGTGAAAGAGAAAGGGAAAAATTTACACATCAAATTACAAATAGCAGAAGGGAAGATCTACAACAGATGAAATAGTAAACTGGCTAGTAAAAACTTGGAATTTGCAGACTACCCATTAATACCAAAACTATACCTGATATGAAGCAGCTAGATTTCACAATGGTTAGAGTGTTGGGGCTGGAGTCAGGAAGATTAATCTTTTAACTCCAAATCTGGTATCAGTTATGTGTTGTGTGATCCTGGGCAACTCACATAAGCCTGTTTGCCTCATTTTCCTCATCTGTAAAATGAGCTAGAGAAGAAAATGGCAAACTAGTATCTTTCCCAAGAAAACCCCAAATGGGGAAACAAAGAATCGGACAGGACTGAAACTACTAAACAAAGCAAAATGTTCTGTGCTAAGTTCTGTGGGGTGGATGCAAAGAAAAGTAAAAATGGCATCTGACTTCACAGAGAAGGGCATTCTAATTGAGAAGGAAACTTCCAAATATTTAGGTATATACAAGATAGAAAGAAAAGAGGCTTCCTAAAGAAAATGGGATTTTCAATTCTGATGGACATGACTCTTTCCAACAATGAGATGATTGAGTCCAGTTCCAAGGATCTTGTGATGAAGAGAACCATCTACACCCAGAGAGAGGGCCATGGGACCTGAGTGTAGATCACAACATAACATTTTCACTCTTTCTGTTGTTTGCTTGCATTTTGTTTTCTTTCTCAGTTTCTGACTTTTCTTGTGCAGCAAGATTATGTATACAAATATTGGATTTAACATTTATTTTAACATGTTAAACATAGATTACTTGCCATCTAAGGGGTGGGGAAGAAGGAGGGGAAAATTTGGAACACAAGGTTTTGTAAGGGTCAATGTTGAAAATTATCTATGTGTATGTTTTGAGAATAAAATCTTTAATTAAAAAAAAAGAAGAAAGTGGGATTTGAAGTAGGGAAAGTAGTGGGGAATGAATAATCAATCCAAACAATGGGAGTAGGGATGGTCAGAGCACTGCCATTACAAAGGCTTAGAAATGGGAGATGAATATAGTGGTCAAGGAACTTCAAACAGGTCAGTTTAGTTGTTTCAGAGAATCCCTGAAAGAGAATAAAGTGTAATATGACTGAAAAGGACGGGGTTTATTTATGAAGAGCTTTAAACGTCAAACAAAGGAATTTTTCTTTGATTCTGGAGGTCATAGGGAGTCACTAGAGCTTATTGATCAAGAGGTGACCACAGGTAGATCTAGGATTTTGGAAACATCACTTCCCAGGTGAGAGGAGGACTAGACTAGAGTGACAAAAGACTTGAATCAGATAGACCAGTTAGAAGTCCATTGAAGAAATTTACGTGAGAGCGATGAGGCCTGTGGCTGTATGAATAGAGAGAAGGGGTGGGGGGTATATAGCCAATATAGTGAAGAAAGAAATGGCAAAGTTGGGAAATGGATTAGATTTGTTCAAGCTAAAGTAAAGATAGCTGGGAAGACTGGCAGAGTTCTCAACAGTAATAAGGACATGATGTTATACACAGCAACAACAATACTATATGATGATCAATTCTGATGGACAGGCTCTCTTCAACAGTGAAATGTTTCAAACCAGTTCTAATTGTTCAGTAAAGAGAGCCATATACACCCAGAGAGAGGGATGTGAAATGTGGACCACAACATAACATTTTCATGCTCTCTATTGATGTTTGCTTGCATTGTGTTTCCTTTCTCTTATTTTTTTTCTTGTAGATAAGATTTTTCTTGTACAACAAGATGTGTGGAAATATGTATACATATATTCTATTTGTCAAGTATTTTAACATAATTAAGATGTAGTGGATTTCCTGCCATCTAGGGGAGGGGTGGGGACTGGGGGGGGGGAATTTGTAACGGAAAGCTTTGTAAGGGTCAATGTTGAAGAATTACCCATACATATGTTTTGCAAATAAAAAGCTTTAATAAAAACCTTTTAAAAATAAAAATAAATTTAAAAAATAAGGACATGATGAAGTAGAAGGGTTTAAGGGACAGATAATAGGTTCTGTTTTTAACATGTATTTGAGGGGTCAATGGGACATCAATTCGGAGAAGAGTATGATTGGTTAATGCTTTCATATGCTCCTGATTTACTGCCTTCTAAGGGAGCCCAATCTGAATCTAGCCAAAGACAGCCAAAAATGGTTTAATCAGTAAAAATATCAGCCAGTAATAACTACAGATGTCTCTATTGATCCTGATTAAGGAATGGAAGCCATTCCATGACCAAAGATTTGGGGAATGAAATTAAGTCAAACAATAGTTAACTCTTATATTTTGCTTTCCTAACTTCTTATAGGATCCTTGGGTTTTTTCTGCTGTTGCTAAAGAGCAATATTCTGCCCAACATAGGTGGGCACATCTAATTTGTACTTATACCCATAACCCTAGTAATTGGTCTCCTTGCCCATTTCATCCCTTGGACCTCACTGCTCTCCAAACACCCTGGTACTAACTTAATTGAACTTTTAGGTTATAACTTGTTCTCCTTCCAACCTACACCCTGTTTCCTTAGCCCCAGATGGATTTGTCTCTTCTCCATCTAGTGACTTTCCTCATTATGGGCCTACCAGCCCTGCCTCAGCCAGGATGCAATACAACTTCATGGAAAGCAGATGGAAGCATCAAAACAGAAGGGAAAGTTGTGGGGTAGAAAGCAAGCAAAAGCGGCCTCCAGCTGTTTTATTCTCTTCCGTGCAGAGGGATGAAACATCTGTTCAGTGTTTGGGGGAGTCCTTATCTGGGAGACAGAAAAAAGGGGCTAAGATAACAAATCTGCTCTCTAATGCATCTTCTCTTCCCCAGATCAGGAAGGCAATGACAGCTGTTCACTAGAAACTGATTATGTTAGACATAGGCACTAATGGGATGACAATCTGAAAATGTTCATTATTACATTACCAACCAGCCATCCAGAGAAGCTGGCTGAGTGGTGATAGCAGAGAGTCAACTGGAGCCCTTTGCTATTTGACATGTTCATTCAAGAAGACCAAGCTAGGTCTAATGGGGAGATATTAAATGTATACCAAGTGTATAGGCTCAGTGAGATCACCAGCATGGGATAAACACAGGATTAGAAAATCTGAAATTGTCATACTCAAATAAAAATGCTCTTTATTATTATTTTTATTATTTATTTACAAAGTAATTGTTTATTATTATTATCTTTTGTTATTAATTTTATAACATTTTACATGGAGATCCACTCCTAGTAGTAGCACAATGATTAAAAACTGGCATTTATATTAGGATATATATTTATATAAAATAAGATAAAATATTATGATTGCAAAGTGCTTTAAGAGTATCCTCATTTAAATCTCATAATTACTTGGTGAGGTAGGTATTACAAGTACTTTTATTCCCATTTTACAGATGAGATAACTGAAGTTCAGAGAAGCTATGGACTTGTCTGTGTGGGTCAGTTAGTATCAGAGGAAGGATTTAAGGAGTTTCTTCTGATTCCAAGTCAAGTGGCCTTCCCATTATAATACACTGCCTCACAAAATTAAAATTCTATGATAGGCGGAGGGATACTCAGACACAAAGTTAGCAAAAAAAAAACCCACTCCCAGATCAAACTAAGACCCTAGAAAGAAAATCAATGAATGAGATAGAATATATGAGGCGCATTGCTACCCATAGTTGTAAATTATCTCAAATTCAAAGTCTAAGAGAATATTAGGACTTTCTCCTGACTTGATTAATTAATGGAACAGACATTAAACAGCTAACCCTGTGAGTGTTTATTAAAAAAGTATAAATTGAAGTTTAGGTGTATAGAGAATTAAAATTGATGTTTGGTTGACTATGGAAATACTATGAGTGTTAAGTTGAATGGCTAGTAGTGTAGGATATAGTGGTAATAAATGACTTGGAGTGCTTTATAGATGCAATTTGAAGGTATATTTCAAAATTTCAGGTAGAGATCTCTGGAGCCAATTCTGTGAGGTGAGTGTGTGTGGTGGGGGGGGGGGGATTCTAGGATAAGACAGGTATCTCCTACTTGCTAGCCACATGGCTCTGGGAAAGCATTTTTAAGCTTTTTTTTTCATTTTCAAAATGGGAACAATAATAGCATCAACCTCTCAGACTTCTTGTGAAGACCAAATGAGATTATGCATATAAAACATTTTGCAAATCATAAAGTACTATATAAATGCAAGCTATTATTGTTGTTATCATCATTATCATGCTTATCTCTCTAACCTCTTTTCTTTTTTTCTCAAAAGTATTTTATTTTTCCAAATGCACATGAAGATAGCTTTCAACATTTGTTTTTGTATGACTTTGTAATCTATATTTTTCTCCCTTCCTTCCTCCATTATCCCCCCTCCCCAAGAGAGCAAGCAATCTGATGTGGATTAAACATGTACAATCCTTTTAAACATAATTCCCTATTTGTCATACTGTGTAAAAAAAATCAGACTAAAAGGGAAAAAACACAAGAAAGAAAAAGCAAGCAAACAAACAAAAGGTGAAATTACTGTGATTCAATCCACATTCAGTCTCCAACATCCTCTCTGGATGCAGATAGCTCTTTCCATCACAAATCTGTTGAAATTGAGGCAGCTAGGTGGCGCAGTGGATAGAGCACCAGTCCTGAAGTCAGGAGGACCTGAGTTCAAATCTGATCTCAGACACTTAACATTCCCTAGCTGTGTGACCCTGGACAAGTCACTTAACCTCAATTGCCTCAGCAAAAAACAAAAAAATTTAAAAATTAAATGGTTAAAAAAGAAAAAAAAAACAAATCTATTGAAATTACCTTAAAATCACCATATTGCTGAGAAGAGCCAAATCCATCACAGTTGATCATCACTTAATCTTGTTGCTGTGTACAATGTTCCCTTGGTTCTACTCACTTCACTCAGGATCAGTTCATAAGTCTTTCCAGGCTTTTCTGAAATCAGTCTGTTCATCATTTCTTACAGAACAATAATATTCCATTATATTCATACACCATAACTTATTCAGCCATTTCTCAACTGATGAGCATTCATTCAATTTCCAGTTCCTTGCCACTATAAAAAGCTACTATAAACATTTTTCACAAGTGAGTCCTTTTCCCTCTTTTATGATCTCTTTAGTATATAGGTCCAGTAGAAACATTCTCTCACCTTTTTCCCTTTCTTTCCCCCTTCCCTTATCTTTGTCCTCTTTCCAGATGACCTGAGAGCTTGAATAACTGAAGAAGGAAGAACTTGGTGGATTTCTTTCTTTCCAAATCAAATAAAACTTTACTACCCCTACTACCATCTCCTGTACTAAAAGAAATAGCAAAATATGGTCCCCAGTGAATACATAAGGGGAGGCATTTATTCTAGCTCCAGAATTTCAGGATTGAGGTTGGCTATGACCTATCCTGTCTCCTTTGAGTAGCTTCCTGTTACTCTGCAAATAATTTATTCCTGGCTTCTTTGAATTAAACAATCTCAGAATAAGACAACCACATTCCCTATTTCAAAGCCAGCTCATAGGAACAGACAACATACGCAGAATGTCTTGGATCTTATTTCCATCCTCTGATGAACTGGATCCTAAGATCAAGTTTAAAGATGTAAGGGACACTGATCCATAGAGTAGCTATATGTGCAGAAAAGAGGTTCTCTGCTGGCTAATATAGGGAACAACATATTCTAGGACCTTTTGAAAATCAATCTGGGGGGCAGCTAGTTGGTGTAGTGGATAGAGCAGCAGCCCTGAAATCAGGAAGACCTCAGTTCAAATCTGGTCTCAGACACTTAACACTTCCTAACTGTGTGACCCTGAGCAAGTCATTTAACCCATTTGCCTCAGCAAAAAAGAGGAAAAAAAAAGAAAATCAACCTGGGATTCCCTATTGTTTTATGATACTTGGATGCTCAGCCTCCAGCATATCTTTGATCAGCAACATCTCTAAATTCTCTTTCCTTTTCCACTAAAATTTCAACCACAAGATGAACCAGAATACCAGGCAGAATTTATCTTGTCTCCTTGCCCCAAGCAGATAGATTGGAAAAGAGGATAGATTGAGACTTTTAACCATTTTTGTTACCTTATTTTGCTGTGATGTAGCAGAAAGAATACTGAATCTAGAGAAAGCAGCATAATCAGCTCAGTCCTGCCACTTATTAGCTGTGTGATTATGGGCAAATGACTTAACCAGGAAACCTAATATGATAGAGGGCAGCAAATAAGAATTATGTATTATTCCACAGTAATCAGGGAGGATTCCACAGGGAGGAAGAATATAAACAATAGTGACAGACTCACCTGTCTATACACAAATTCACAGAGTACAGATAATAAGCAAAGTCAACTAGATAGAATAGTGATGTAAATGTAATTTTATGAGCATAATTGACTTGGTAAATATAATTTGTGAAAATATGAGGATTTAGTCTATCCAAGAGGAACAGATTATATAGAAGGAAGGACTGGGAACCACATGGGGTAAGGAAAAGTCAGGAAACCAAAGGTGATTAAATGAGAATAATATTGTTGGGGGGTAGGAAATGGCTTCTCCCTGAGCTAAATAGCTATCTTTTTTTTAATAAAGCTTTTTATTTACAAAACATGAGTGACTTTTCTACATTGACCTTTGCAAAAACTTTTTTTCCCAAGCTCTTCCCCTCCTTCCCCCCACCCCTCACCCCTAGATGACAGGTAATCTAATACATTCTAAATAGGATAAATTATATGACAAATACAATATATGTATACATATCTATACAGTTATCTTACTGCATAAGAAACATCAGATCTAGAAACAGAAGAAGAAGAAAACAACCTAAGAAGGAAAACAAAATGCATGGAGATATTCACAGAAAGCGTTAAAATGTTGTGTTGTGGTCCGCACTCAGTTCCCACAGGCCTCTCTCTGGATGTATATGACTATCTTCATCGCTGAACAATAGGAACTGGTTTGAATCACATCATTGTTGAAGAGAACCATGTCCATCAGAATTGATCATCGTATAGTCTTGTTGAATAGCTATCTTCTTTAAAGACATATACAAAAAAACCAGAAAGTCAGTTAAAAAGCATTTATTAAGTGTTTGTCATGTGCCAGGCACTGAGCTAAATGTTGTAAACACAGAGAAAGAAACTCAAGTAGCTGTGAACTAATAAAAAGAGAACTATAAAGGTACTTTAAGGAATGTGTCAAAAAATCTAAAGCTCATTCTGAGTTTAATTAGGATTGCAAATTTATAGACAATTAAAAGGGCTTTGGGGAGTGGATAAAAAGAACAGGAATAGAGCCTCTGTTAGATACAAAAGGGAAGAGGAGATAGGTTTAGAGTTGGAAGAGACCTTGGAATAACAATAATAACTAACATTAATACAGAGCTTTAAGATTTGAAAAAATACTTTACAAATATTTTCTCATTTTATCCTCACAACTCTGGGAGGCAGATATTATTATGATGAGAAGGAAACATAAGTTAAGTGACTTACCAAGAGTCACACAGTGTCTGAAGCTATTTATGAAATCAAAACTTCCTGACTATAAGTCCAGAGTTCCATAACACCTGGTTACCTTGAAAGTGGAATGGAAAAGAGTGAAGGACTTCAAAATAGAATTAATCTCAAATCCATCTTCAAACATTGTGTGAAATTGAGCAAATGACTTAAATTGCTGTCTGCCTCAGTTTCCTTATCTGCAAAATGAGAATTAAAATCGCACCTGCTTCCCAGGGTTGTTATGAGCATCAAATGAGATATTTGGTATTTTTTTTAGTTTTTGTTTTTTCTCAATAGTATTTTATTTTTCCAAATACATGTAAAGACAGTTTTAGACATTCATTTTTGTAATATTTTGTGTTCTTAATTTTTTCTCCTTCCCCCTCTCCTTTATCTCCTCCCTTCCCAAGAAAGCAAGCAGTCTAATATAGATTATACATGTACAATACTTTTAAATGTATTTCCATATTTGTCATGTTGTACCAAAAAAAATTGACCAAAAGGGGAAAAAACACAAGAAATAAAAAGCAAACAAACAAAAGGTGAAAATACTATGCTTTGACCCACATTCAGTCTCTATAGTTCTCTCTCTGGATGCAAATGGCATTTTCCATCTCAAGTCTATTGAGATGGACTCAATATTGGTACCTTGAATCACCACATTGCTGAGAAGAATCAAATCCATCACAGCTAATCATCACATAATCTTGTCATTTACTGAGTACAATGTTTTTCTGACTCTGCTAACTTCACTCAGCATTAGTTCGTGTAAGACTTTCCAAGATTTTCTGAAATAAACCTTTTCATCATTTCTTATAGAATAATAACATTCTATTATATTCACATACCATAACTTATTGAGCCATTTCCCAACTGATGGGCATCCACTCTATTTCCAATTCCTTGCCACCACAAAAAGAGCTGCTACAAACATTTTTGCACATGTGAGTCCTTTTCCCTCCTTACGATGAGATAATATTTGTAAAGCAATTTTCAGATCTTAAAATTCTATTAGAAGTCATAAAGTCTAACCTCCTCATTTTACAGATTAAGAAATTGAGGCCCAAAACTTGGCCAAGAGGTAGAAGTCAAACTCAAGTCTTCCTGGTTCTTTATCCAGGATTATTTCCAGTTTACCATGTTGCCTCCCATAAAATGATTAGCAGCAAAAAAGGGGGGTGCAGGGAGGAACAAATAATCAATTTCTATTTGTTTTCTTTATCAAGAAGAATAATCTTCAGAGTAACAAGGAATTTGAGTCCAGGATAACTTAAGAAGTTGATGAGAGCCCTTGGCTGTCTTCAATGAATGCAAGTCATCAGGCCCTAATGAATTATGTGCCAAGCTACTGAAAGCATCTGTGGGTATAATTGTTAACTGTTCTTAGTGATTTTTGAGGAACCTCTGCTAACAAGAAAGGTGTCTCAGCATTGGAAGTGAACAAATGTCCCAATTTGTAAAGGAAGAAGAAGGCAGACACTTAACACTATAGTTCCATTGAGATTGATAGCTGGCAAAAACTCCAGATTAGATGATAAAGAAGCAATTTGTGAGCACATAAAAAAGGAAGCGGTGATTACCAAAAGCCAATGTGACTCCTTAAGAATAAGTCATGTCACAGAGAAAGATCCCCTTTATTATCAAAATGCTCACAGAAAGACTTCTTGGATATTACAGGGGGAAAAAATGAAACCAACTAAGTTTTCATTGATCTGGGAGTGGCTGAACAAATTGTGGTATATATTTAGGAGGTTGATGTGGGAGTATCCCAACAATTACATGAGCTTAGAGGAAACAAGGCTTTGTTTAGGACTGATTGTATCTCTTTATGGGAGACTGTCAACATGGCCAGTGGCACTTATATGTCAATTTATACTTCACTGAGGAGGAGTTATTGAGTCTCATTCATTGGGAATGGTTTGATTGGTAAGAATTGTTGTGGTGTGATTGAGGAAAAATTGGTTGTTTCTGATCATTATGGGTCAGAGTAACTCTTTTGTGCAGGGACCTGAAAGAGTCTTCACTGTAGACAGCACATTTTGTGATTTTTCAAAAAGTAATAGAGTTAAGAGTGGTACTGGTTCCCAAGGTGTTGGAGGAGAGGTGGAAGAGAGCAACCTTTCTCCCCTGCAATGGTCCCCAGAAGCCTTGATTTTATTTTTGCTACCTCTTTCTGTTTTATGAGATGCTATTATTACTGCCCTGGCAGGGAGGGATGTGGGAGTTGCATGTAATCTAACCTATATGGCCTTAAAGGAGAGTTTCTAGACCCCAAATTCAGAGATTCAGCCTTGGAGGAGGAAAATGATAGTTCCCACACAGTATCAACAGTAAGGGGAGAGAAAGAGTTCCTAGTTAGTACCAGCCTTGAGAAACCTGGGATTCAGCCTTTTAGAGAAAAAAAAGAGTAGGATCCCTAAAGAGAGTACCTCAAGGCTGGAATTGCCCCAAAATCATCTTCTACCTATGAGACTTGACCCTGAAACTCTCAAAGAACTCAATGTTGACTAGAAAATCCTTTCTTCTATCTCCAGAAGAAAGAGTGAACCTTTAAGTAGGTAAAGAGACATTTCATCTCTCCAGTCTACAAGACAAAACTCCAGTATCCTCTTCTGTCCAAGCACTCTCCTTTCCTTCCATAAGAAGTTGAGTGCCTAAACGTGGGGTGTTTCCTGGAAATTTTTCTATTAAAAAGTGCATGTGACTTTTAAGTGCTTCTGACCCAAGGTACCTATTAGTAAAACAGAACATAGGGAAGCTTCCCACAACCCTGAGCCTCAGGTCCTTTCTCAATTCTAGTGCTTTCTGGTCTAAAAACAGGGTCCAAAAGGCTCAAGAAGCACCAAAAGGGTCATCTGCCATGAAGACTCCTTTTCTTGTTGTTCTTCTTTTATTTTCAGAGGCTCAATGACATCACAGGGTGCTATCTTGGTTTGTGCATGTTTTGGGTTTAAATAAGGTAGATTTTCATAAAGTGCAAACATTAAATCATTGAAGTGCAGTAACAAGACAAAAATCAAGATGATTGGAGATGGACCAGGATGCAGTGGATGACCTTGGCATCCAAGCTCTAAACACTCCACAATGCCTAATTCATCTACTTTCATGGCAGATGAGAGCAATTTGCCCATTCCACCAGGGAAAGTCTTTATGTTTCGGATTGAGACCCCCCCCAACTCAATGATGGGTTTGAGGTCTGTTACCTAATAATGGCTTCATCTAAGATATCTTCATGATAATTACAAATTATTTTTATAAAACTTTATATATAGATTAGAAAATAGGGAGATAAGTCAGTATCCGTTAATGTTTTCTTGATTATGGTTTTCAATATTAATAAAGTTCAAGATTTTTCCACACCAATTCCTTCAAATGCCTTACTCTCTGTTCTCACAACTTTGTAACCTCCAGAACATACTTCCCTATGTATACTAGCTCAAATCCAGTTATTTTTCTATTTTCTTTATAAGCACATCTTTGAATGTAATGGGCAAGTGTAAATGTGATACTTTCACTTTTCTTGAAGATAAAAAATGTTTGCTGATCTTTTCCATTTTTCTTTTGTTTGTTACTTTGCTTCTATTTTCATTCTTAAATGCTTTATGTAACTCTCTTACCAAACTTTCAATACATTGTTTTTATTTTTGCTACCTCTTTCTGTTTTATGGGATGCTATTATTACTCATAATCTTCTATTGTTCTTTTCTATAAGATTTTATAAACAAGTTTATAGTATAAATCAGTGTGGCCTGTGATTGCCAATCCTCTTCATTTGGCAAGAAATTCTAGTGTTTGCTGGCTAAGGTATTTATTTATTTTTTTTAATTTTATTTGCATAACATATGTGTGGGTAATTCTTCAACATTAACCCTTACATAGCTTTCTGTTACAAATTTTTCCCCCCAACTCCCCACCCCTCCCCTAGATGGCAGGATATCCACTACATGTTAATTATGTTAAAATATTAGCAAATCGAATATATGTATACATATTTCCAAACTTATCATTGTTGTGCAAGAAAAATCTTATCTACACAAAAGATATATCAGATAAAGGAAACACAATGTAAGCAAACATCAATCAAGGAGTATGAGAATGTTATGTTGTGGTCCACATTTCACATCCCTCTCTCTGGGTGTATATGGCTTTCTTCAGTGAACAATTGGAGGTGGTTTGAAACATTTCATTGTTGAAGAGAGCCATGTCCATCAGAATTGATCGTCATATAGTATTGTTGTTGCCGTGTATAATGATCTCCTGGTTCTGCTCATTTCACTCAGCATCAGTTCATGCAAGTCTCTCCATGGCTAAGGTATTTATGAGGCTCTTTAGGAAATTAATTTATAGCAGTTAAATTTCTGTATGAAATTATGATATTGTGTATCTCACATATGTCCTTTCTTCCATTCATTGATCATTGTTCATATGAATAATTTGTTTGAATAGGTCTGTTTTGTTTTTTGAACTTTATGCTAATTTTGATCTTTGCTCTAACAAGTCTGTGATCTCACTTATACAGAGAGATAACTCAGGAATGACTCTCACATCAATAACAAGTCATTACTTGTCTGCTAAGCTATAATCACTGTCATTTTTGTAATGGCATTTAGTGCTCCCATGTCTAACATGTAAGAATTCTTTTTGCAAAGAAAACATTCATGATATATATGTAGTTTTCTGTGTCATCTACAGATCTGTGAACTCTCTCATTCTTTTTTCCTGACCTATGTTTTCCAAGATATTTCTTGCCATTCTCATCTTCCCCCTTTCAATTAAAATCATTGAATATCAAAGAATATGTTAATTTAATTTGGAGAGTCATCAAATTTTTCTGCCTCTTCATGCTCTGAAAAAGATACTATTGCATAAACGGAAATTGTTTTCATGATAGTTTTTCTGCAAATACTTACCATAAGCATTGCAATATGAAGTGAATAAATGTTCCATGAAATAAATGATGTTTCTTTTTACTTTCAGGTGCATGATAAAATCAGCTCCTCCAATTCCATTTTCTGCTTCTCCAAGAAGCGTCTATGAGCCATCCTTTCATTTACTTGCAACTTTCTTCTGCCTTCTCAGTATTATGCTCTCTTTTCTACCATCTTGCCACCATCACTGCAGAAGCAGAATAGGGCCACAAAAGGATGTAGGATAATTTCATATTTTCTTTGATTCATGGGTTACCATGACCAAAGAACAGATCACAAAATAGTCAGCCCAGTGAAAATGAGTCTCTGCAACTTAGCCTGAATCATTTTTGGGAAAAGAACTCTATCTTCTTCTAGACACATAATTGAAGTTTTTCCTCCAGGATAGAAAATGCCAGTGTCTGCTCCTCTGGCATAACTTTTGAGAACCTAGAATTATATCCATACCACAAAGAAGAATCAGAATAGAATTGTGGAAAGGGAAAATGAGAAAGTTAAAAATAAATAAACAATAGCAGGAACAATAGAAAAGAAAAGAAAAATCAAACATTTCTTCCCTCTAAAAATAGAAAACTTTGGAACCTTTTTCCATAAAACTATAATCCATAAGAGTATCTCAGATAAAACTCAAAAATAGTCTTGGGTTGTATAATTTTGAGGGAGTATCTTCTGACTTATACCAGGCCAGGAAAAATAAATCAGGGAAATGAAAAAAATATCAAGTGATCCCATGTGAGGTCCCCAATCCACATGAATCCCTTGGAATCCCTTAGAAGGGATTTCTTCTTAAAGGTGAATTAAATTAGAGTAGTTCCTGAAGTATTAATAGTATTTATTCACTGGAGTTTTAGTGGATTGTCTTTTTAGCAACTCTAAATTTCTAAGTAGGGTCCAAATTAAAGATTGGTACTAAAAATCATTCTCAGGAAGAAAAGTTATACTCACCAGACTGAGAAAAGAGAATTTATATTTATTATTTAGAGGCTATTGTGAATTCTTTGTATATTTTTTGAATTTTCTAAGGAGTGATATAACTTGTCCTTTACCCAATAAGCATTATTACTTTGATTTGCCCTTTTACCCCTATTTGTGGCAGACTGGACACAAGCTATATTCCCACCATGTTCTAAGAAGAATTATTCAGTGTCAGCAAAATGAGTCAAAGAGTTAAGATTTGGGAGACATGTTCACAAGATTGAGCCTGGTCCCTGAAATTCCAGAGATTGAACACTTAGATCATGAGTCATATTCTAATGTAATAAAACATTATTGTGTCCTGCCATGATAATGATAAGGAATTTAAATGTAGCATAGTTTGATATAGCCTAACTATCTTAGGGCCAGGAAAGGTATATTTTGACCCATAGGATTTTTCATCACCCTAAGGGGATTAGGAAATTTCTCTTCAAAGATATAGCAAGAACAAGCATACATTTTCCCCAACACTCTGGGGAAAGTAGAAAGGAATAGTGTAGATTTGGCTCATAATAGAATTCAGTTTGTAGTATTTATCTGACCATGTTTCAAGCCCAAAGTTTTGGGACACTTGTATCTTTAGGTTTCACTGCTGGATTGGGTACAACATTTGGTCTATGTTCCTGGACTCTCCATTATTCCTTAATTTGAGCTCCTAAACTAGGACTGAAACTTCACTCAGAAAAACAGAAAAGAATGAAATTAAAAAGACCAAAAATCTAGGTTTATTTCTTGGGACCACATGGCCTAATTGTGTGAGGAGGGAGGAAAAAGAAGGCTCTAATCATATGATCTCACCAACTAAGAGTGAAGGATACGTTTTTATCCTTAGAAGCAAATGTTGCAGAAAGTCACACAGGGTCTATACCAGGCTATTTTAAAAATGCCTGAAGTTCCAACCATGTAACCAGTGAGAAAAAACTCTCCTATTATGTGACAAGCCAATGTAGAATGTCTATACATGTTTTAGTCCTTAGGTATCCCAAAAGCAGTTCCCTTAGTATCTTCCGCATGGGTGATGTTATCCTGATTAGTCTAGTAAAGTACTCTCATTACATCAAGAAATAGAATCACCAGCACACAGAAATAAACCTCAAAGAATCATCTATACAATGACAAATGCAGTGTGAGTGAAAACAACCCTAAAAGGCAACTACACTCAGATAAATTGCAAAAATTGATATTTTTTGTCCTAGAAAATGGAGAATAAAATATCCATCCCTTCTCTCAATAGAAAGGTGAAACAGCTATATTCACTGGGCCATCTAGCTGAGTCGTAAAATATTAACAAACCGTAGAGAGGTTTAATGAGCTGAACAAGTAATTAAGGAACACACTAGAAAGTAAACACATCCACAATAACTACAAAAGATGAGAGAGGATTGTTGGTGATTTTTACTTAACTGTTGCTCTTTGTAAAAAGGAAAAAGTGAAAGAGAGATGGAAAATCAAGAATGAATATGGAATGTCAGAAAAAAAGGATTAATTGTGACACATAATGGAATGCTGTTCTATAAAAACTGGCAAATGTAAAGAATCCAAAGAAGCAGAGGAAAATATGTGAACTGTTACAGAGAGAAAGAAGAATCAGGAAAACAAGATGTAAAAATGATTTTGAGCAAATCATTTTTTGGTTTTTTGTTTATTATAAATACTCAAATTAACTGTAAAGTGTGTATGAAGAAAGATGTGGTCTGCATCCACAGAAAGAACTGATAAGCAGAAGTTGCATAGAATAATTTTACATATATATGTGTGGTGTTTATATGTGTTTATATACATTGTATTTATTTATTTTGTATGTATATATATACATAAGTATGTATATATATACATAATGTGTATATGTGTGTGAATGTCTAATGGTAGCCATCTCTAGAGAGAGGAGGAGGGGAGGGAAGAAAAAAAAGAAAAAAATTTTACATGATAACTGTTATATATTTGAAAGGAATGGCATATTGTGAATAGTAAATTTGCAGTTTCATGTATGATAGTCTTTTTATTATACTATGCGATTTAAAAAAGGCTTGTTCTATTACATAAATTAAAAATAAAATTTAAAAACAAGATATACAATGACCATGATCATATAAATAAAAAGAATAATAAAATGAAAATGAATGCAATGTAACTATATGACAAATTTTGGTCCCAGAGAAGAGGGGAAAAAATGCATTCCTTCTTTGTACTTCTACAGAGGCAGAGGACTATAATTGTGGAGTAATATATATGCTGTCAAACACACATCATATGTAGACTGGTTTTGCTTTGTGTTGCCTTCTCTTTTTATTCTTTGTTATGAGGGATAATTCCTTGAGTAGAAGAAGGGGAACATATATTCGGAAATGAGAGTTATGGAAATTCAAAAATTACCAATACAAATAAGATTTTTAATGTTTAATAAAATCTTATCAGGGAAGGAGGACATAAAAAACCCTACTTTAAAAAAAATAGCAGGTCATGCTGGACTAAATCTATTTCACTTTTTGACAGGGTTACAGGTCATTAAATCAAGGTGAAGTCATGGATATAATATATGTAAATTTCATTTGATGGGGCTCTCATTGTGTGAGAAATGGAAAGATGTGAACTGGATGATAATATGGTTAAGTGAGTTCAGAAATTGTCAATTGAGTAGACTCAGATTATTTAATTAATCTATTGGTGTCCACCTAGAGGGAAGTGCCTCATGGAGGATCTATTTTGCCCTGTTATCTTTAAACTTTAGCAGTACTTCAGATGAAAACAAGCATGAGATATTGGTCTTATTTTCAGCTGACATTAAGCTTGGGAATGGGGTTGGAGTAACAGCCCACTAACAAATTTAATGGCAGTATGAAGTACAATACCAATTAAATATTTTTAAAAGAAACACACAGAAGATGGAAGTAAAGTAAATTAGTATGTTATGGTCCTGTAAGAGTAGTTCAGGAATATTAATGCTCAGGATGAACTAAGTCTGGGGGAGGGAAAGTAAGAACAATAAAAAAGAGATTTTAAACCTCTATTGGTTCAAAAAGGTGAATCATAGAAGGTATAGAACTTTTGCTTGGAGTGGATAGGATGATCATAATTGACAACAGAAAGCATATTTGCTGAATTCTTATATTGCTCATTTTCTCTACAAAGGAAAATAACATTTACATTGGGAATGACTAAAGGGAATTGATGACTAAAGGGAAGATGAGTAAAGCATAGTAAGAAAGTACCTAGTGTCTATGCATAATTTCAAGCCACCTGACCTAGATAATTATACACTTAAGTCCCAAAAGAACTAGCAGGTGTAATTTTGAGTCACTGTGTATGATTTTTGAAAGAGCATGGAAAACAAAGGGAGATACCACAAGGTCGGAGATCAAAAGTCCCAATTTTAAGAGAAAAAGAAGAAAATAGAATTTGCAAACTATAGAATAGCAAGTTTATCTTTAATTCCTAGAAAAATTATGTGGATCGTTAAAGAGGTGATTGGAGAACATCTACATAAAAAAATGATTACAAAGGCCAGTGTCATTTCATCTGAGTCATGCTAGATTAACTTTTCCTTGAATTACTAAAAGATTGGATGGGGAGAAGAATGTAAGTATAATTATCAAGAACTTAGCAAAGTATTCTTGTGAAGAAAATAGAGATATATGAATAGATTTTTTTGCATTTAGTTCAGATTAAGTGACAGAATTAGAAGAAATGAGAGCAAGTTGCACGGAAGCAGATTTAGGCTTGACAAAAGAAATGACTAAATTGCAACAGCCTTAAATTGGAACCTGCAGTTCTCTACTCACAACAAATAGAAAACTTCAAAAACTAGATGACCTCTTTGGGGTGATATTGTAAAAAAAAATTCTTTCCCCCCCCCCCACCAACTATATTAATTAGATGACCTTCAAGATACCTTCCAAATCTGATATTCTAAAATTATATTATCTCTGAAGTCCTTTCAGAACACTGAGATTCTATGTCATTTGATTCCATGTGGATTTCCTCCCAGTCCTTCAGGCTCACAACCGAATAGTCATCTCTCACTATCTCTCACCTTCATATCCAAGGTTGCCAAGTCATTGCCTCTGCAATTCATTCTCCATTAGTCACCAAAGTTATTTCCCTAAAGCACAGTGCCAGTCCCCAACTCAGAACTCCAGTGGCTCCCTATTGCCTCCAGGATCAAATACAAAATGGTATTTACCTTTCAAAGACCCTTATAACCTACCTTTCCAAGACCCTTATAACCTACCTTTCCAGTCTTCTTAAACATTACTCCACAACCTCTCACCTTACAATATTATCTCTCACCAGAAAACAGTCAGGAAACCAAAAAAAATGACCAAGGAAGAGGCTCTGGTTGACTAATATTCTTTGAATGAACCCCAGTTTCAAGTCCTTACTCAATCAAAAGTAATTCTCACAAGCACAGAAATGTGAAACTAATTTCAAAATGTTTATATACACACTAAGTTCATGTGGGGATTGCATCAATCAATCATGCTCAAAAAGACAAAGATTATTGGCTAGCCTTCCATTTGATATATTAATATGAGAAAATTTAAGAATCAGAAGAAGGAAGAAAGAATGAAGAACAACAGAGGAAGAAACAGAAGTATACTACAGACCTCCTAGGCAGAAAGAAGAAATAGACAAGAAGTTTGGAAGATATTGCAATCTTAATGGAAGGCATAATATATTAGCATTAGTAATAATGATGACCTTTAATTATGTAGACCTCTGCTGGAGCTCTTTCCCTGCCAAAAGCAGGGCTGTTAATAATTACTTAGCTTGCTTCAATGATGAATTATTCCTTCAAAAAGTGGAGAAACCAAAAAAGGGAAAGGCTATTCTGGACAAGAAGGAAATGTTTGCTGAAGAATTGATAAGAACTTTCCAAGAGATTCTCACTCCATCTTAAAAGTTATGATAGAAATAGGAAGGAAAACTTGGTCAAGCTTAATGACCAGAAGAATAGACTTAATTGTTGGATGCTAGGAGACCTTTTTATTAGGAGGGGACAAAGCTATTTAGGCAAAATGCAATAAGAGTTTTTTGGTAGCCCAGGCAAGCCATACCTGAGATAGCACTCAGAGTGTTGGGGAAAACATTGAGCTAAATGGAAGTGTCTCAAGGAGGCAGAGCCTATAAACACCAGAACAGAAGAATAGGTTCTAGGAGATCACCAAAGGGAAGGGAAGCATATTTGCTATTCCATCCCCCTTAATGCAAACACTCCTCACTTCCATTTCCCAGAATCCTGAGCTCTCTTAAAAATTCAGTGCAACATAATATATAACAATATGGTATATATAATAATTATTAATAATAGCTAACTTTTATGCAGTGTCTTAAGATTTGTAAAGTTCTAAGTACCTAGATTTCAGAACATTAGATTTCAGAATGGTCAGAGAAAGGACAGAACCCCATAGCCTAAAATTCTATTTGGAAAGTTAGAGCAGGAAACATAAGAGATGCTCAAGAATAAAATTCTGAAGACACAAAGGGAGGTCCAGAGAAGAGGAAAAAGGAGAAAAAATGAAATTCTAATAATTTAGATTTGATAATATTAAAGCATGTAAAGTCAAGTAATATAAAAGCATGGAACTGTCTTGAACAAAAATTTAAAACAAACTGGAGTTAGAAAGGAAATCTAAGGACAAGAAAAAAAAGTAGATTTGAGTTGGGTTTTGGTTTTAAGGGCTTTTTTTAGCTTTATTGGGGGGAAATTATTTTAAAAATACAACCAAGGCACAGGCTAAATGGAACAATAATAACAAAGGTAGAGAAAACAGAGTTCCTGAAGTCTTATTTCACTTCTGTTTTCTCTACCAAAGAGAATAATCTTTGAACTGCAAAGAGCAAAGGGAAAAAAGGGAGACTAATAGGAAATGATAAGGAAAACCAAATGAGATAATGTATTTTTATAAAGCACTTTGTCAGTGTTAAAACAATATAGAAATGTGAGCTCTTAAGATAAGTAGAGGGACAGCAAGATTACTCTAAGTGTCTTTGATGGGTTCAAGCCATCTAGTCCAGATAAACTCCACTCCAGAGTGTCTCCAGAACTACTAATACACAGCTGGGGATGTTTTTAAAATCTTTGAGAAGAGGAGAGTTACAAAAGACTAGAAAAGGGCAAATGTCCTAATTTTCAAAAATAAAAAATGAAAGAGAATGTTAATATAAATATTAGGCCAGTTAGCTTGTTTTCAAGACCTGGGAAAACTATAGAAAGCATTATTAAAGAGTTAGGAAACAATTAGAGAAGAATGTTGTGATCACAAAGAGTCAGTAGGTTTTCAACAAATTTAAATCATGCCAGCTGGCCCCATTTGCTTTTTTGACAAGCTAAGTAAACTGGTTGATCGGGAAAATGTTCATCCAGATTTTAACAAAATATTTGACAAAGCCTCTCATATTATTCTTCAGGACAAAATAGAGACACTTGAGCTCAATGATAATACCATTAAAAGAAGTCAGAACTAGTGGACATTCAGATCCAAAGGTGGTCTTAAAGAATTCAGTGAAAGCGGGAGGGAGATCTCTGGAGGGGTACTCAAAGGATCTACTCTTTGCCCTGAGCTATTTAACATTTTTATTATTACCTTGGATAGGAACAAAAATAATAAACATGCTTATCATATTTGCAGATGAAAAAAGTAAAGTATAACAAACACATGGGGTGGCAACATTAGGATCTAAAAAAAAAAAAATCTCCACAAGCTAAAATGTTGGGGAAAATCTAATAAGATGGAAAAGAACATAGATAAATCTGATCTCTATCTCTCTGTTTCTCTATCTCTACTTCTCCTTCTTTAAATGTGGATCTCCATTATTTACCCAGACTGGAGACCCTTGTGGGTCTGAATTGACTCAGAAACTTTAACCTGCTCAATTTTTCCAATACAGGCCAATCCATCCTTCCTTAAGCAATGGTACCCTGCTCCAAGAGGCCGTCTATATTGGTTCCAGGTATAGAGTGGACATATAATCAACCTTAACCTTTCTGTAGCTCAGAACTTCCAAGCACAAGCAACCACCAGCCCTAGAATCCCCAATAGCAGGGATACAGGCAAGTGCCAGCACACCTGGAGATAAATCTATTCTTAGACTTAGATTCAAAATATCAGTTTCACAGGGATTATATGGAAGAAACACGCCTACTCAAAAATTTGTCTGAAAAATCCAGAGATGTTAACAACCTGTAAACATAATATGTAACAATATGGTGTGTATAATAACTATTATTAATAGCTAACTTTTATGCAATTTTAATATTTGTAAATTTATATTTTATATCAATATCGATAGATAGATAGATATGCAATTTTGTTTGATCCTCACAACAACCCAGAGAGATAGGTGCTATTATTACCCTCATTTTATGGATGAGGAAATAGGTTCAGAGAGGTTAATCATTTTACCTGGGTCACATAGTAAGCAACTAAGATAAGATTTATAAGGATTCTAAGTCCAAAGTGATACCTATCCATCACCCCAAGCTACTTCTTCCCTGATAAAATGTAAGCTCTTTGAGAGCAAGGACTATTTCATTCTTTATCTTTATACTCAGTGTCCAGCACAGATTGGCATTTAATATTTATTGATATGGAAGCCAAGAAAGCTAATACAATCTTTGGTTATTTTAGAAGAGACATAATAAAAGATGAGGGAAGTAATATTCTGCGCTGGTCAGAATAAATCTGAAATATCACATTACACATTTGAGGGAAAAAAAAACATTCCTCTTCCATAGAAAGGAAAGCAGAATGTTTAGATTCAGATTGGACCAAAGGGGCTCTGAGCTCAACTTCCAGCCCTAAGATTCTCTGATTCTTTTACATGAATAAGTTAGAGTTTCCAGAGGAAGGCAAACAGGATGCTGGCAGATAGAAGATATTCTATCCCTGGATTCATTGAAGGAACTAATAGTGTTTATCAATCAGTAAGTACTTATAAAGGACCAACTATGGTTGGTAGGCATTGTATCTAAGAATTCAGAGACAAAAACAAAACAGCCTTTGCACAGAGAAGTTTGTGGATGGGGAACTCCATCAGCATATGGAATTATGAGATTTCTTCTGTTTGATCGATCCCTCTGGGAAGAACTATGAACAATGGGTCAAAGTTGTAGCAGAACACATTTTAGATAAATATAATGGAAAACTTTCTGACAAACACAGCTGTCCAGAAGTGGAATGCTTGGCCTTAGACTTTAGTGGTTTCCCCATTCACTGGAAATATTCAAATTTAGGTTGGATGAATGCTTGTTGGGGATACTTGAGGGAGGCCTGATCAAGTACAGATAGACTGAGCTACAGGGCCTTTGAGGTCTTTCCCATCTTTGAGATGCTATGATATAATATATATGAAAGGACTTTGTAAACTACAAAGTACTAAACATCCTTATTTATTAATGACATTGTTATTGATCATAGTGATAATTTATTGATTATAATAATGACATAATGGAATTCAGGAGGAAGATGGAAGAAAGTAGAGGAGTAGAGAAAGGAGGGTATTTCTTTTACTCTGACCAAAAGCAAGCTTAATGACCAGAAGAATAGACTTAATTGTTGGATGCTATGAGACCTTTTTATTAGGAGGGGACAAAGCTATTTAGACAAAATGCAATTAAG
Organism: Myrmecobius fasciatus; assembly: GCA_023553655.1. Taxonomy (NCBI): domain Eukaryota; kingdom Metazoa; phylum Chordata; class Mammalia; order Dasyuromorphia; family Myrmecobiidae; genus Myrmecobius; species Myrmecobius fasciatus. Next base: position 604,160 of record JAJPUD010000642.1, read on the forward strand.
AGTTTTTTGGTAGCCCGGGCAAGCCTGAGATATCTGAGATAGCAGAGTGTTGGGGAAAACATTGAGCTAAATGGAAGTGTCTCAAGGAGGCAGAGCCTATAAACACCAGAACAGAAGAATAGGTTCTAGGAGATCACCAAAGGGAAGGGAAGCATATTTGCTGTTCCATCCCCCATAATGCAAACACTCCTCACTTCCATTTTCCAGAATCCTGAGCTCTCTTAAAAATTCAGTGCAAGTACCACCTCTTACATGAAGCTATTCTTGATCCCTCCAGTTGCTGGCACCATCACCCCAATTACTTTGTACATCTTTTATGTTTACTTATATGTGTAAATGTTGTTTCCTCTGAGAAAATATAAGCTCCTTGAAGGCAGAGTCTATTTTATTTCTGTCTTTATTTCCCTAATGCCCAGCACACTGTCTGACACATAAAAGCTGCTTAATAAATGATGGACAATTAGGTGGTGAAGTGGATATACTGATGGACTTCAAGATGAAAAGATTGAAATTTAAATCTTGCTTTGTGAGCCATGTGAGGCAATTCACTTGAACTTTCTTAGATTCAGTTTCTTCATTCACGAAATATGGATAATAGTAGCACCTACCTCACTGGCTTGTTAGGAGGATCATAAAAGATTGCATATTTAAAGCACTTTCTAAAACTTATTGTGCCATATAAATGCTAGCTATTATTAAATAATAATAATGTATATACATATATATGGTCAAATGCCTATTGATTGATTAAACAATAATGTATCAATGCTTTATTTTTCAGGCATTTTGGGGAAAATGCACTGTTTCACATAAGTGAATTTCCTAAATCATAAAAACATAAATTTCAAAATTATGCCTGGGCTCACTCACAGAATGATGAGACAGTCTTAGAATGATCTCTGAATCAAAAATGCATCTGGTACTGCAGCTAAATAGCTTTATCATCACTTGCTCCTACACAGCAGAATATTGACTTGTACCACCAGGGAAGGTCCCTAGTATAGCCACAGCATACACAAAACTCAACACACAACACATCAAAGATACACAGAAGGAAAATGCATTGTTTCTCTGTATGTCTTCCTTTGAATCAACATCCTGGGAGAAATATACAGAATTAGAGAATCTCAGAGTTCAAAGGGAACTCACTGCCATCTTAGTCCAACCTGTCCTTGAACAAGACTCCTGCTGTAACTTTCTCAACAAGTCTTCACTAAAAGGCTTCAAACAAAGAATAATCCATTTCTCCTCAAGGCAGATCATTTTACTTTGGGGTAATTCTAAATTTTAGGAAGAAACATGACTACATCAGGGAAACATCCTGAACAAGTCAGATGATACCTCCCCAATTGTCTCAAATCCTGAGACTTATTACCCACTACACAACTGAATCCCACCAACAGAAACAGAGTTTAGTCATCCTAATAACAAGAGGCACTTTTCATTTCCCATCCTTCTTCATACATCAACTCCAAACGTGACTAATAATAGTAGCACAGCACAGTTAACCTGCTCCTAGCTCCACTATTCCCTTTAGCCATGATGGTAGCAAGCATCCCACTCTACCTTTCCCACCACCACTTAAAAAGAAAGGTAGACAGGGCACCCCCTATGTATCTTTGGTGAAATTTCTTACTGGGATAATCCACAGGCATTTTCTACTAATTCCCACATGCACTCCTCTGCACTATAATCCTTACAACCAATAACATAGAACTAAAACTCTTTTTTCTGTCATCAATTCAAAAGTTTCTACACCTCATTATTAAATCCTACTCAAGAGTATGCTGTTCTAGTGTTGCCATGGAAATTTGGGGGAACATACTGGTTTCAGCACCCAGCATGGCACCTTGCAGATAGGAGATTAACAAATGTTTTTGATTGATTGGCTTGAGAATTCTTATAAATCAATTAACAAATAAATAAATAGTTATTAAGTACCTACTATGTGCAAGATACTACATTAAGCCGTAGGATACAAAGTGTAATTCTGTTGGTAGAGAAGGAGAACATTTTAGGCATGGAGAACAGTAAGAAAAAATTCCTAGGACTGAAAGATGAAGTGTCTTGTTTGTGGAACAACCAGGAGGCCAGTGACAATGAACTGAAGAGTATGTGTAATAGAAAAGTATGTGCTTCACGGGAAATTGGCTGAATCTTCCAAGTTTATGACCTACCTATCTAACAATTCTAGTCCTGAAGAGATGACGAGCAAATTCTAATACCCAAGAATTACTAGATATTGCAACATTTGTTTGATATGGCTTAAATTGACTTCTGGGTTTTGACCATCAGGCTTTTCTATTCTTTGTTCTGCCCCCTGTTTCGTCTTCTATTCCCATTACTTTCTTTAGTGCTTGGTTATTAGCGTAGATTTCCTTCTGTAGCTGTTATTTCTGATTCATTCTGGAACTAAGTCATTAATGTCTAAGTCTCTGATAAATCCCTGATGTTTCTACTGGTACATATATGAAGAGAATTCACATGCTACATGAAGAGATGAACTTCCAAAGTCTAAGAATATTATAATATTTTTGAGAGATTTGCCTTTGGAAGGAAATAGACCCAGCCCTAAAGTCAAAAGACATAGAGAACTTGGAATCAGGAAAACTTGCATTCAAATTCAATCGCAGACATTCCCTCATCCTTGGACAAATTACTTAACATCTCTGATTTCATTTTCCTCATCTGTAAAATGGGGACAATAATGGCACTTATCTCATAGGATTGCAGTGAGAATCAAAATAAATAATATATGTAAATAGCTTTACATACTTAAAAGTGTTTATAAAATGTCAGCTATTACTATTATTACTTGTCATTTTTGTGACTTTGGGCAAGACACTTAATCTCTCTAGAGTTCAGTTTCCTTATCTATAAAATGAAAGAGTTAAACTAGATGGTCTCTAAAGTCCTTTCCAGCTCTAAATTCATGATTGCTTGCCAAAGGAGTGTGATATAACAGCATAGACATTGATGCCCATTGTATAAGGTTCACAGGTCTTCCAATCTCTTTTCCTTGATTCTTCATGCTCTAGAAATATTAGCTTTTATTGACTAATATGAGTGATAGAACATGATAAGAAAATGATGCCCATTGTATGATAAGGTTCACAAGTCTTCCAATCTCTTTTCCTTAACTCTTCATGCTCTAGAAATACTAACTTTAATTGACTGGTATGGGTGATAAAACATGATAAGGAAATGCTTAGTCTCTAATCTTTTTTGAAGTCCAATCCCAAACTTGGCTAGAAATCATAGGACCACATCCAGGACAGTCTGTTCAGGGAGCCCATGCAGGGGAAAAATCTCTTTCAAAAACAGTCATGCAGTTGTAAATGCTAGTTTGGAATAGTGGATCAAATAGCACATTCTCTACAAGAGTTCTGGTGCCTCAAAGATGACATTGTTTCTTGGTGAAGGTGAAAACTCAGTTACAGAATCAAGCCTCATTCAGTACTAATGTCCAGGAGTTAATGGTAAAATTCCTTGGAGTTGCCAGAGCTTTGATTAGTTCTTCTTTGTACATTGGCTCCACTTAAGTCTCAAATTAATGATGTTCATAAGTTCATAGATCTCGAGCCAGATGGCATTGCCAGTATTTGAGACCCCAAGGCTATACCATTCCCAGGTTTGTGTAATTCTTATAAGTTACCTTTGATGAGAAAAATTCACATTAAAATGGATTATGAATTACTACATATTAAGTCTTAAAGTTTGAGGAAATATATTGTTTTAATCTTACTGGATAACAAAAAAAATGCTTATCTCAGGGAGGCTGGATTTTAACTGGATACCTCACCAGATAGTAAGTATCAGAAGTGGGATTCAATCCCAGATCCTCTGACTTCAGAACTAATAGTATTTCTGCTAGACTACCAGGGTGGTTTCAGATAGTGCCAAAAGGTTTTATTTTTGGTCTTCACCCCAAATATCCAGCCAATAGGACATAATGATAATCATATAGGTTCTCTCCCAATGGAACAATGGCATTATGACCCACATCTGAGAAACTACAAGTGGGAGCTTTCTCTGCATCCTCAGTATGGATAATAAATAGTCAGGGGGCAAATGATAGCACTACCCGAACTTCCTTTTTCCCGGGTTTTAAACTTGAGCCAACATGTTGGTTAATGTGTTTCTCCCTCCAGAAACATTAATCACCCAGAGAAAAGACAGTAAAATAATAAAACCCACAAGGTGTGATATACAGATAAGATCCAGCCTCCCTGAGATAAGGTTGGGGTTTTTTTGTTATTCAGTAAGACTATAGCTATGTGCTTCCTCAAACTGAGACCACTTGTATTCAAAGGCTGCCTTAACATGTAGTAGTTCACAGTTTTGACATGATTTCTTTCCATCAAAATCAACTTGCAAGAATAAAGCAAACCTGGGAGCTGTATAGCCTTGGGCTTTCAAACATTTTTCTTCATTGGTGAGTTTTGAATGAATGTTGTCTCCATAACCTCTCTAAAGACCAAAAAGGGTTCAAACATCTAAGCAATAGTGAAGCTATGAAAATTTGTTGTGATATTTTCTGAGCAACATCCTTCTTGAACAATATGCCTTTCCTTAACTCTCATGAAAGTGGATTTATCAACCTTGACTACCCCAGAATATACTACCCATAAGAATTCATCATTTCTTGGAAACATTATGGGGTCTTAACTCCTGCCAACAGAATATATTATTCTATAACTTGTAAATTTTGGGGGTCCACTTATAAACCTTCTGGATCCAGCCCAAACCCCAAGAAAGTTACCTAGTTCTGTTAAAATAAGGATTTGTTGAGGTTACAAGACAAACCAGAAAAGCAAACTAAAGGAGCTTAGTGTGTGATGGGTGCCTATTCATGCTGAAAAAAAATTAACTTAATGGATTACCATTCATCAGATGCTGGACAGTATGATTTAACTAATTCTAAGGGATATCCGAAAGTCTGCCCTCCATTCAACATCAATCCCAATTCTTATAATCTATAGGCAAGAGTCACTGTCCTTCCTCAAATATTCTTACTACATCTTCTCATACACATAACACAGACATAGGTGAAAATCTGGTAAATAATTATGTCAGTAAAGACAGGACAATTAAATTCCTCTGCTGCTAGATGTCTGTTAATTCTAGCCATGGTGCTAACATTCAGAGTTAGAAGAGCCTTCAGAGATCATCCAATCCAACAATACTTGTACAGGTACTCCCTCTATAATATTCTCCCTAGTCCCACCTTTAAAATTCTCTAGTAATGAGAAATTTGTTACCTTTTCTATCACATCCCTTTCCTTGCACTGCAAACCAGTCCATTTCATTTCCGGACAGCTGTAATTATTAGGAAGGTTTTCTTTATGTTCATCCACACTGTGCCTCCCTATTTCATTATTGAGCCTAGTTTTGCCCATTAAGCCAAGCAAAACAAGTTTTACTCCTCCTCTGTTTCAAATTTATTCAAATTTTTTAAAATACATATCAAATATTTCAGATTATCCCAAATCTTTTCTTCCCCTAAGATAAAATTTCTTTTATTTCCATGTAAAGATCTCCAGTCTCTTCATTATCCACCTCTGGACACAATTAAATTTAACAATAAACAGTCTTACCCATAACTTAGTAAAAGAGAACTAGAGGAATAGAAGATGTGTAGACATTTGTGAACCTCATTATCCACGAAAAAGCCAGTCCCCTGTTAAGACCACTGAGTATTTGGAGAAGAGAGATAAAACACTTACATCCCATATCTCCATTTCCCATTCATCTCTAGAAGATAGATAGAGGTCTCCGAAGACTTTTATTTTTATGAGTTCTCCATGGGGCTATCTTCACCAAATTCCCCAGAAAATAAGGTTTAGTCAAACTCTAGGATCTTATTTCCCATTTGGTCTAGGAGATGTATCTAAACAGGAGACCCTTAACACAAACTAGAAGCAACTATATAGCACTAGAGGAAAAAATCATACTGCATATTTAGGGGGAGGGGAGGCATGAAAATGTGAAACCTGGACAACTCTCATATTTCTATATCTGCCTTCTCAATTTCCCCAGTATTTGTCACATCCCTGGTTGGGATCAGGTTGGAATGTCAATTGGGGTAAGATTTCCTCCTCAATATTCCCAGAAGATATTCCTGCAGAAAGAGTGAGTTATTTATAACTAGTTCCCTATCCTTTTTTCTTTTGCAAGGATAAGATCTGACCTTGAGATGTGGCTCCTTAGGAACTCAATTCACTTCAGGTCTGCTACCCATGAATGAATGAGTGAATTAGTGAATAAATGAATGACTACCTAATTTTAACTATATTTATCATCCAATAAGGATACCATCCCTCAAAAAAAATTGGGGAAGGGATAACACTGGGAACTGAGGGGACAAGCAGACATAAAAAAGAGACAGAAATAGAAAGGCAAAACAGATATGGGAGAAGAGAGGAGATCATCTGCACAAGCAAAAAGGAAGAAGGAGAAAAAAGAAAGAAAGAAGAGAAAATATTTTATATAGCTTGTATATAAACATCACAGATTCAATTTGTAACTTTCCCAGGAAACTACCAGCCCAGAATTAACTTGGGTGGATGGGAAGAAGAGGTCACCTCTAGAACACCTTATCTTTTTTTCTTCCTTTATCCCCCTCTTTGTTCTTTCCTTAACATCTAGGATTAGATCCAGCAAGAAATTGTCTTTTTCTTTCCTAAATTTCCTGCATCTAATATAGTAATATAGTTCTTTTCAGCTCAAGTCTCATGTGTTACTTAGACCGAACTTTGGTACCCAGGAGGAAGCATCTCCTCTATGGATAGATTTTGGTTAAAATCTCTTTTTCTTCTTCAGGCAGATCATTAACATCATCATTTATCTAGCAACTCCTCTGTGTGAAGTGCTATGTGGGGTATTTTGTGGTATTTGTGAGAATAAAGAAAATGTGGCAGCTCCCCCCTTTTCTTGTAAAAGAGGCCCTAACATGTATCAAGAGCTAGATCCTCCTTGGCAGGGGGGCAGTGAGCTAGAAATCCTTTCCCAGATTTGTTCGATAAGCAATCAACTCCTGTGCTAATTAATCCTGCTGAGACAACAGACTGGCAGCCTGTGAAGCAGCCCCCCAACCCCAGCCCCACCATATGTGACAACAGGGAGTTTATTCAGGGCTCCTGGCACAGCTGCATCACAAAGAGCCAGTCCCAGCAGATTCCCCATCTCTTCATAATATTAGCTCCCTCCTCTCTCCTCTCTCCAACTCTCCTAAAACTACTGCTCTAAGAGTCTTCACTCTGAAAAAGAACAAAGAAAAGGCATGAGCCCCTTCTCTCCTAACATTCAATCCTCCCATCTGTATCTTTATAGTCAATGAGTTTATATCTGGAAAGATTGGAAAGTATAAACCTAAACTTTTTATCACATATTGGAGTAACAATTTAGCTCCTTCCCCCCATTCTCCTTCTGTTCCTTTACTCCCCAGTCAATGCTAGCTTCATAGTACAATGGAAAGAATAGCAGCTTTCAGATCAGAGGACATAAGTTCAAGTCCTAATCACTACCAGTGTGACCTCAGACAAGTTACCCACTGTCCTCATGCCTCAGTTTCCTTATATGTACAATGAGAAAGTTAGATTAGATTACAGTTTCTTAAACTGTGGTTTGTAAACTCACAAAGAATCTAATAACTGAAAGTGAGGGTCACAAAATTATGATTTATTATCAGTAAATGTTTTATTTGTATAGCTATTTTATATACCTATATATTAATGGGGTCACATAAAAATTTCTCAGATAAAAAGGGTTCACGAGCAGAAAGAGTTTAAGAAGTCCTGGACTAAATGATTTCTGAGATCCTTTCAAACTCAAAATCTACAATCCTAAAATTAATCAAGCCATTATTTCTTGCTACTGGCCTGTCAAGCACTTGGCTAGGTCAAAAGATTATCTGCAAAGAGGTATCAACTATAGTTCATTTAGGAAAAAAAAATGTTACAATCAGAAAAAAAAATCCTCTCTTTCTGTATCTTAGAACTAACCTCCATAAGGTTACTCTGATTTTTACTTAGAGAAATTGGGTCTCCAGAATCTACTACATCCTCCATGAGATTGGAATAACTTTGCCATAGCAATTCAACAGTTCCAATCAATTAAACCAACACTAATCAAATAAATAGTTCACCACAACCTCCTGACGCCAATAATCACTTGCTGAATTGAACTCACAAGAAAGATCTCCATAATCTCAACTACTGTTATTTCCACCTCCCCATGAGAACATACAAAGGATACAGCCAAAGGCATTAGGTGCCATTCAGGGTCTGGAGTCAATGTTAGGTCCATCATACTCTGTAGAGTGTTACCTACCCTTGGTTCCACTTCTCCCTTCCACACAGAATGAAGACCCAGAAACTATTCCCTACCTAGATGAGGATGAATGTGTCTTGTTGGCAATTTCCTCCTCATCTCCAAGTCTCTAACTGACTGTCCCTCTCACAGTTTGGATTCTGGCAGTGGAAAAGTAGGAAACAGAAATCTTCAGGTCTAGCCAGTTCTATTGATTCCTTTTCCTCTTGTCAGCAATTCTGGGCCCACAGTCAGGGCTCCCGGTGCTCCAGCTGTCAGCTTTAATCAACAGCAAGAGTAAATACAGGCAGATGCCGACTGTTCTGGAGATGTGTAGTGGGGAAAGCTTCACAGACTCAGACTCGCCACCCAGAAGCTTGAAATAAAGCATTTTCTGCTACTGCTTTGGAGCATGTGGCTCTGGGAACATTGAGCCTACTAGGGTGACACATTGCACTAAGGGAGAATTAGGTTACCTGGGGCCCTAATACTAAGAATTCATTCTAGGATTTGGTTCTCCATAGCTATATCTGGAATCAAGTGGCAGCTGACTGAGTGACTTTAACCAAATATTGAATGATGGTTAGATGTCAACCTATGAAGAGCTTTCTAGCAACATTGTAGGGTGAGATGAAAAGAGGGATGGAAGGAAGGAAGGAAGGAAGGAAGGAAGGAAGGA
>JAJPUD010000643.1:0-24283 GCA_023553655.1 Myrmecobius fasciatus
GGGGGGGGTGGTAATAAGCATTTATTTGCTTTAGGCTTTTTTTTATTAAAACAAAAGACATCTTTTTCATTATTAATTTTTAGTTTTGGTTCAACTAGGAATCCTCTAAAGACATCACAATTAGTTTGAAATTAGTTAGAATTAGAATTAGTTTGAAATTAGTTCGACTTAGAAATATTTTTAGCTCCCACATAAAAGAGTTCACGTGAAATAAATATCCACTGCAGCAATAATTGACTTCTTGGATATTCGATGCTCTTCCAACAGAAGGCAAACCACTTTTCCATGTCTGTTAAATTATTACCTGTGAAAAGTTCTGGCAATTTTCCATTCAGATAAATTTTCTGGCCGTTTTGTTTTGATCTGAACTATAAAAACTTAGCCTTTTTTGCTTCTTTCTTAGCCAAATGTCCAGTTGGGATTTGGACTTAGTGATTTTTTTTTTCCATTTTGACATTAGGTTACTCTGCATGGGATAGCTATTAATACCGTATTATCACAGTCTATTACTTTCTAACTTACATTAGCCAACAGAAAATTCTGAAGCCAAATTAGATTCTTAAAAAAACAGTATGTTGTGTTTCCAAAAGACTATATTTTTCCTTCTCTAATTTACAAAGAGCTCTTCCTTTTTCTATCCTCTTGTATGTTTTGAACTGTTTTAGGGTGCTGTGGTGTTCCTGGATTTCAACAGTTTTCTTAGCTTGGAGCATTTAGTGAAATGAGAAACTGATATCTGATCTCATTTGGCAGTTTAATCCTCAATTCAGGTCAAAGTTGCCTCCTACTTTTCAGTTCCACTTGCACTATAAAGTTCTCTTGTGGGTTTTCTGACTGTTTGCCCATTCTCCTCGAAGATCTTGCTTGAGGCCTCTCATCCATTTGCTTATGTTTTGACTATATTTATAGATGTGAACACTAAATCTTTCCCTCGAGTATCTGTATCACCTCAAAAATCATAAACAGTACTTCTGCTGGAGAAGTGATTTTGAAACCAGCTCATGTGGCACTTTATTGCCAAAATACAGTAGAGAGTAGCATAAAAGAGAGTCCGCTTGAGGGAGTTTTAGAGGCAGCAGAGTTCTTGGACTATCTACTTTAACCTCTCATTTTGCAAGTGAGGAACATTCTTTCCAATCCTTCTATAATTAATTCAACAAGCATTTCTTAGATCTCTTATGCATTGTTAAATAACTGAATCAAGTGTTGGGCAAAGATAAGAATTTGATTTCAAGGAGCTTAAATTCTGGGGTCAGGAGCACAATAGATATATAAATACAAAGTATGTATAAAATAAAATAGTTAGTCATTTGGAGGTGTGGGAGATCACCAAAAATTGAGAGGGTAGAGAGTAAAACTTCCAGGGTGGGCAAAAGAACAGACTGAGAGAGCCAATGTCACATGTGAGAAACATCTAGGAGGCCAGCCTGATCAGTCTTTAAAGTGAGTGAGGGTGAGGAATGTCAACTATGTCTGAATCAAGACTTTGTAAAGAGACTAAATGCCCAATTAAATTGTTGAGACTAAATCATTAAGTACAGGAGTTTTGTATTTTATCTTAGAGGCAATTCTTTGAATTATGTAGTAGCTTTGCAATAAGCTTCTCTATAGGATTCTAAGTGTTGAAATATGGAAAATTAGTTTTGGTCCAGGAACTAAGAATGACAAAGCTGATAATGACAAAGTATAGACCTTAAGCTCTTTGCAAGGGAAGCAGTTTCCTTGTCTGCAACATGGAGGAGAGTATGAGGAAGACTCTTTAATATTAATTTTTACAAATATATATTAATCTGCCCCTGTGGTTTCATTATTGTAGGCAACTCCCAGGGTGGAAACTCCCTCTCCCAAGTTGTAGCAATTCTGCTGTAATCTATGGTCTCAGAGAATGTTCGGAAGAACTAAAAAGATAAGTACCTTGCTCACGGCCATTATGTGTCAAAGGCCAGTCTTGAATTTGGTGACTTCCTAATTCTAAGGCTGGCTTTCTACCTATCTACCTTGTCACATTCCCCCTCAAAGATACACTCTGTACAATGAGGATGTTCACTTGTGACAAGCCATGTCTCATTCCAAGAAAGGCTCTAAGCCTCCACAAATACAGGGAATAAAGTTTTCTAAGCTTTGTTCCATGAATGGCTCAGGGAGACTCTTCCTCTTCCTTTAGATTTAAGCAAGGTAAACATTTCAATTAGACCATAACTCATTCCTAATGCCAAGGTCTTAAACAAACCACAAGCTCTATTACCATCTCACTTTTTTTTTTGGTGATTCTTATCCCCACAGCCTTCCTTCACTCAGATATTACAAAACTGCTGAATGACATGTTTGTAAAGTGCATCAAGTTCTTTAGAGAAAAGTTTCATATTAGATACTAGAATCAGAAAAGACTTTAGAGATCATCTTTCTAGAGATGAGGAAACTGAGACTTTTCCTAAGGTCACACAGTAAAAAGGATAAAAATATAAATCAAAGTATGTGAATTTAGGTGAGTATTTCCAGGTGAGGCATGGAGCTCCTAATCTGATACTAGAAAAACTGGAAAGGGACCTAAGTATTATCTAAATTTAATTTAGCTACCAGGAATTTTTTCACAAGCTTCTGCTGACACACCTTTGACACACCTTTCTTGTTCAGGCAGCCTATTCATGAGATATGAGAGCCCCTTTCAAAACCCCTAAGTAGAGGAGTAGGTATAGCCAAGTGTCTGGAGACTAGATTAAAAGTACAAAGAAGTATTCCTGAAGCTGAAAAGTTCTGTTTAGAAAATGTGAACATCCTAAGGCAGAGGAAAGGTATAGGAAAGCTCTGGGCAAAGACTAAAACAAACCAGGAAGGTTGTGAAGTGAGATTTGAAAGAGGAAATGACTCAGTAGCAGCTTGGAGGGAGGGAGTTCTAGTTAGGTGAGGTAAGACAAATGAGATAATTGCAACTCAAATGACTGAGATGATTTTAGACTGAGTGATCAGTTACTACAGAGTAAAGGGATCTCGGACATTTTGCAGAGTATTACATGAAGACACTACCCCCAAATGCTGGGCACTATCACAATGGGATTAGAAGTAAAAGAAAATATTTTAAGCTTGTCTAAAGTCATGACGTTTCCCTCCTTCAAATACCTCAGACAGTTTGGGTTTGGGGAAAAGAGGGGTTTTCATATGGAAAAAATTCAAGGAATTAGAGCTTTGAAGTGTTGGACAAAGAGTTGAAAAGAAAGTTGCTTAATCTTTATAAAATTCTGAAAGGTGTAAACTGGGTAAAGATGGAATTGTTCAGCAAATCCAGTAATATTTTACTTCATAAGCACTGAAAGAATACACAAATTCATCATATATTAAGTGTATATCACTTGTCTAGCTTTTCATAAGAGCTGGAATGTACTCTCTCTTCACCTTAACCTCTTAGAATCTCAAGCTTCCTTCAAAACTTAGCTCAAATAACATCTCCTATGTGAAGTCCTTTATTTTCCTAGTTGCTAGTGCTTCCTCCCCATTATTTTATATTTACTTTGCATATATTTTATTTTTTGTTCCTTACAAAATTTTTGTCTTCCTTTTGGCCAACTCTAAGCCTACAGCTTTTTCTAGAGCTACCTGACAAACAATCATCTGACTTCTGCTTAAGGATCAAGTACCTTTAGTGATGGTTCTTTCCAAGATAACCCACTTCTTTCAAGTCGAGGTCTAATGATTAGGGAGGTTTTTCTTATATAAAGTTGAAATGCACTTTTTTGTAGCTTCTGGTTTTTAACTTTTTGTCCTCCACAGAAATCCTATTGAACTTGGACATTTCTATGAAGACAACAGAGAGACAATGGCTGAAGTTTCTGGTGGCATAGTGTACCAACTGAAAGCACAAAACTGAGGCCCTCCTACTCTGATAACCTGTTAGTTTCCCAGGACTAAACCACGGCAGCCTAAATTCTAGAATTGAGCTTCTGTTATTCCTCCCTCAGACTATCTTTTGAGTCCTGACTTTAATTCTATTAAACAGCTATTCTATTTAACAGCTCCCTTTCTTGTCTCTGACCTTTTCAACTTGTTTTCTTCCTGGTCCTAGTTCTTGGTGCCGTCACACCTTTGAATATGACTCTTTCCAAAACAGGTCCTTCTGAGTTGAGACTTTCCCCTCGCCCCAATTCCTCAAATTAGGGAGGGGTTCACTTGGTACCAGAAATTGCAGTCAGTTTCAGTCTATGACAACTACAGGCTACAGTAGAAGATGAAGCATATAATCTCTCTTTCATATGATAGTTTTTCAAATATTTGAAAATAACAATTATTTACCCTCTGTTTTTCCTCATGGATCAAATAAGTGGGTCACACACTTTAAGATGTCATGCAAGGTATCTTCACTCCAGAATTCTAATTAGAATCTTGGTGCTGATTTATGCTCCAAGCTTCTTGCTTAAATGTGGCTAAGTGGTCAAAGGGGTTTTAAGATGAATCACAGAATTTATAGTTAGAAGAGACCTCACAGATCATTTAGTTCAATCCTTTCATTTTACATATGAAGAAATGAAGCCCAGATAGAAACCTTTCTAGATTTTTTTTCAAGATCAAACAGATAAGTGGAAGAACTAGGGTTTGAACTCACATCTGTCTCCATACACATATTCATTCCCATGTATCATGTGACCTGAAGTGGTTTTTGTTAATTAGGCAGTTATTCCATAGATGTTATTCCAAAAAACAATAGAATAGTTAGAAAAGAGATAATTAAAGAGTAAGGGGGTTTAGAGAAAATAAGGATAATAAATTCTTTTAAAGGAGTTTGGTTATGAAAGGAACAAGAAGAGAGGGAATCCTAGTTCAAAGGAATAGAAGAGTTAAGGGAAGGGTTTTTTGGGGGGGAAGAGAGAGTTAGGGAGGACAGGGGAAAAAAAAACTTGTTAATTTATAGGCTTAAGAAAATGAACCAACAAAAAGAATAGACGTCATTGAGCTGCTTTTGTAGTAGGTAACATGCCACAAAATTCAACATAGTCAGAGGTATGATTGAAGCATTTATCAGTTTTTAAGCTTTTCAATCACACATTCCAGTCAGTCATTTAGTCAATAAGTATTTATTGAGACCCTCTACTAATAAGATCTAGAAATATAAAGGAATAAAAAAAAAGGGGCAGGGGTTAGCTAGGTGGCGCAGAGGATAGAGCATCAGCCCTGAAGTCAGAAGGACCTGAGTTCAAATCTGGTCTCAGACACTTAACATTCCCTAGCTGTGTGATCCTGGGCAAGTCACTTAACCTCAATTGTCTCAGCAAAAAACAAAAAAAAAAAAAAAAAAAGGCAAACATGTGGTCCCAGCCCAGGAGCTTATATTCTTAAGGGAAGACAACAAACAGGTAAAGATCTTCATACATACAAGATATATACATGTAAAGGGAAAGAAATGAAAGAGGAAAGACATCAACAGTGGGAGTTGGAGAAAGGGACTATGTTACTGTGGACTTAAATTTATTTAAGGTGGTTAGTTCATTCAAATTAATATAGTTGATCAGTGTCATAAAGTTTATCCAGTTGGAGAATGGCAGTGGATCTGGAAATAATATTTGTGATTCAGGCTAGAGAAGACTTAGGCAATTTAAGATTTCTCCTACTCCATACCTCAAAGCCTGTCTATATTGCTTATTCATCTTTTTCTTAACTCTAATACTGGGGAGAAGGTGATCTCTTCAGCAAAGTTAAGTACTCTACCTGTGCTTTTTTATTTTTAATCAATTAAAAAAGATCTACCTTCTCTCCTTCTAGATTCTCTACTCTCAAAGAAAACAAAACAAAATCCTCTATTACAAATGTGTATAGTCAAACAAAACAAACTCCCAGATAGGTCTTATGCAAAAAAAAGTTTCAATCTGCACTATCACCTCTTTATTTGGAAAATAGCTTATTTCAACATGAGTCTTCTGGAATTGTAGTTAGCCACTGTGTGGATCAAAATTCTGAAGACTTTCAAAGCTGATTGTTTGAAAACATCCTCTGCATCATATCTTGCAGCACAGCAATATTCCATCACATATACTATGATTGGTTCAGCTATTCCACAAGTGATGGGCACTCTTCCAGTTTCCAATTCTTAGCACTACAAAATGGGGATCTAAATGTAAATTTTTGTATATATGGGTCCTTTTCCTGTTTCTTTAACCTCTTTAGGTTCAGACCTAGTGGTGGTATCATTAGGTCAAAGTATTATGCACAGTTTAACAGCCTTTTGGGCACAGTTATATATTGCTTTGCAGAATGGCTGAGCTAGTTTACTGCAACACCAGTAATGTGTTTTCCCACAGCCTTTCGGCATTTGCCACTTTCTCTTTTTTTATCAATTTTGTCAATCTGCTGGGTATGACATGGAATCTCAAGAGTTGTTTTCATTTGCATTTATCTAACTGTAAGTCTTTTAGAGCCCTTTTCAAATGGATATTGACAGCTTAGATTTTTTTCTTCTGAAAAGCTCATATTATATATTTGAATCAGCAGTTATATATCTTAGAAATATTTTTCCAGATTTTAATGGTTATTTTATTTTCCCAAACACATACAAAGATAATTTTCAATATCCACCTTTGCAAAACCTTGTGTTCCAAATTTTTCTCTCTTCCCCTCCCAACAGCAAGCAATTCAATATCGGTTAAATATGTGTAAGAAATAATCAGCAGAGAAACTTGTTGCAAAGTTTTTTTCTCCCATGTACCAGCTTCTAATTTTAGCTGCATTTAGTTGGATGTACAAAAAAATTTAAAATTTTACATAATTGCCTTTATTAACTTACCTACTGTGACTTTATTATTTAGCTCTGAAATCTTCCTTGATCTAAGAAATAATTTTTTTGTTTTTTCTAATTTGTTTACCATGTTGCCTGTAATGGCTAAGCCATGTACCCATTTGGAGCTTATCTTGATATATGATGTAAGTTATAGATGCACACCTTATTTCTGCCAGATTGCTTTCCAATTTTCCCAATGTTTTTTTCAAATAGTAAGTTCTTTCCCCAATAGAAGAGTCTGTGCTCATTTTTTCCCTGTTATGTGCTTTTGACCGTCTGTGCCCATCTTTAGAAGCTTTTGCTCCATCATTCTCATTTTCAATATCTTCCTATTTTTTTTTAACTGATGCCTTATAAATACATTCATCTTTAAAAGAAACTAACACCTTTCTTTAAACTTGCTGCTCCCTGAAATCATTCTATTTATTTTTCCTTTCTTTTATCGCTAAATTACTATTAAAGGTAATGTACAATAATTGCCTCTTCTTATTACTTGTCTTCCAAAGGTACCAATGGCTAGATACCAAATGGCTAGTCATTACTCCCTCCTTGATTCTTTTTTTTTGGCTGATGCAATTGAGGTTAAGTGACTTGCCCAGGGTCACACAGCTAGGGAATGTTAAGTGTCTGAGACCAGATTTGAACTCAGGTCCTCCTGACTTCAGGACTGGTGCTCTATCCACTGCTCCACCTGTGCCACCTGCCCCACCTCCCTTGATTCTTTGTGCAGTTTCTGAAAGTACTAACCTTTCCTTCCAGGATAGTCTCTTCTCAGCTTCTGAAGCATTGCTCTTTTCTCATTCTTTTTCTATCTGAATTTTGCTAATTAAACTTCTACTATGCCCTAAGCATCTCCTCTGATGCCCTGTGCCCTCTTATTATATTTTTAAACTTTTCCCCTCTGTGATGTCATTGACTTCCATAAATTTAATTATTATTTGACACTGATGGCTCTGTTTTCTCTACAGAACTCCAGTTCTACACCTCTACTTTCCCATGCATATGTCTGAACATGCAATTCTCCTGGTGAACAATACACTCCATCTCTGGGTCTTGGATATTCCTCTCTGGTTCTCCCCCATTCCCTCCCTGCTTTGGATACTTTCCCACCTCTGCTCTAACTATAGACCTCCCTGGCTAAAATTCTACCTTTTACAGGAAGTCTTCCCTAATCTTTGTATTCTTTTTTTGCAAAGCATTTGGGGTTAAGTGACTTGCCTAAAGTCACAGTGTCTGAGGTCAAATTTGTACTCGGGTCCTCCTGACTTCATGATCCATTACGCCATTTAGCTGTCCCCCCTCTTCCCAATCTTTCTTAATTCTGGTGCCTTACCTCTCTATTATTTCCCATTTATCCTGTATATAGCTTGCTTTGCATACATTTGTTTGCATGCTATCTTGTACATTACATTGTAAGCTCTTTATGGGAAGGGGCTGTCTTTTGCCTAATTTTATACCTCTAGCATTTAGCATAATGCCTGGCATAAGTAGGTGCTTAATAAATGTTTGGTTTATTGGCTCCTTATTTCCTTTAGAAGACAAACTCTTTAGCCTGGTACTGAATAACCTCTCCAATAAGGGTCCAACCTAACCTTATAATCATATTTCGAATGAACATGTCTGGAATGCTTTCTCCTCAACTCTAACTCTTGGTTTCCTTCAAGTCCCAGCTAAAATCCTACCTCCTACAGAAAGCCTTTCCTGACTTCTCTTAAGTGCCTTCTATTGATTATTTCCAATTTACCCTGTATCTAGCTCATGTGTAGTTATCTGCATGTTGTCTCCCTCATCAGACTGTGAACTCCTCAAAAGCAGAGAATCTTTTCCCTGTCTTTGTGTCTCGAATTGTTAACTGAGCGTACTCTATGTGCCAATTAAACTGGGCTCTTGGTTATTCCCCAGATGATAAGCCATCTTCTGCCTTCATGAATTTGTATAAATTATCCTCCAGGCCTGGGAAGGTATTCCTCCTTCAGTTGCACTTCTCAAAATCCCAATCTTATTTCAAGACTCAGTTAAGGTGTCCCCTTCTTTGAACTATATTCCCAACTCCCTCAAGCTAAAAATGTTCCATCTCTACTCAGTTATTCCTAAAGCACTATTGTGGAGATCTTCCCCATAACAAACATTATATTTATAGATATATATGACTTATTCCACCCACCTCAGGAAATATTTTTTGTATTTATATACTCAAATAAGGTCTTAACATTGTGCTTTACATCTCTCTCTTTTTTGTTCTCTTATTTTTTTTTGGGGGGGGTAGTTAAATTAAACTCAGAAGAGAAGTACTCAAGCCCTCATTAAAAAAAAAAAATGTATTAGGGACAGCTAGCTGGTGTAGTGGATAGAGCACCAGCCCTGAGGTCAGGAGGACCTGAATT
Organism: Myrmecobius fasciatus; assembly: GCA_023553655.1. Taxonomy (NCBI): domain Eukaryota; kingdom Metazoa; phylum Chordata; class Mammalia; order Dasyuromorphia; family Myrmecobiidae; genus Myrmecobius; species Myrmecobius fasciatus. The sequence continues at coordinate 9,145 of JAJPUD010000643.1, forward strand.
CAGATTCGCCCTTAGACACTTAACACTTCCTAGCTGTGTGACCCTGGGCAAGTCACTAATCCGAATTGCCTCAGGGGGAAAAAAGTATTTACTCTAAGATTCTAGATACTTCTAATAATAATGGTTATCTGGATTCCTAGTCCATAACAGATTGAAAGCAGCAAAGTGAGGGCCAGGGTAAACCCCTACCCTGGGGAAGGGTAGATGACTGTTGCTGAGTTTTTTTTTCAGTGGAGTGGGCTTCTATGATGCTATTTGGGATTTTCTTGGAAAAGATAGTATAATGGTTTGATATTTCCTTGTCCAGCTCATTTTACAGCTGAGAAAACTGAGGCAAGCAGGGTGGAGTGACTTGCTCTGGATCACTCTGACAGTGCCTGATCCCACTTTTGAACTCATAAAGATGAGTCTTCTTGACTTTAGGATGAGCTGGGCTGCCTAGCTGTTCTTAAGACCTTTATCCATTCTTTAAAAATTTTCTATTGATCATTTGTGCTTTACATGACAAGGTTTAGGGTCCGGTATCATTGTTTATCTTCCTTTGAATACAGAAAAATGTTGTCAAGATCCCTCTAATGATGTGGGCCATAGAACTGAATGCAGCACACCAAGCAAATCATGAATACTAGAAATTTTGTTCAGGTCACTAAAATCACATTAACCTCTTCATAGTATATGGGCAAAGCATTTAAATATAAATGAAACTCATGGAAATGGGGCAAAATTTGTTTGATTTTTCTGGAGAATGGTTGGTGGGCCTACTTAAAAAAAGTTACACACCAATACCATACCTGAAAATCTTACTTTTAGAGATCCTGTCCAAAAATACACAGGTTCTTTTAAACAAGGAAATAGACCCTGCAGCCAGATAATATGTTAAATAAGCCATTGCAACAAAATGTTTATCTTAAAACTAGTTTAACAGAATTAGTAAGCTTGTCACTTGAGGAAGACCATAAGACACATAAATTTTGATCAGGTGTGTGTGGCTAAAGGAAAGTGGAAGGGGCAGAAAAAGTAACTGGAAGCCTGATGAAATTGGAAAAAGCCCTTGAATTTGGAGTAAGATGGTATAGATTCATACTATGACTTCTGCCATTTATTATGTACCTCTTACTTGATTTTTCTGGGCCTCAGTTTCTACTTTTATGAAATTAAAGCTTTGGGACTCCCCTGACTTGTGAGGTTTCTTCTAGCCTTAAATCCTATTTAAAAGTAGTGACTGAGAAGCTTAATGTTTGTAAATTTTTATTGATAAACATTTGTGCCAAGTTTGTGTAAAAAGTGGTAAACCCTTCAAATATGGTGGTTAAAAGGGAACTCTCATCAAATGCATGTTACAAATACCATAAAAATCGAACATTTCTTCACAGCACTGGAGGGAAAGCGCGCGCCTCTCTCCCCAGCTCTCCCGGCCTCAAAGACCTAATGTCCGTGCAAGCACCTGTGCCTGTACCCTAGACTTTGAACCGCTAGGATCTGAAGCAGTCCAAGCTGGGGAAAGGGGTAGTGTTGAGGGAATCTCCAGAGTGGGACTGAGAACCCCAGGCAAAGAGGAAAGGACTCGAGGTGATTAGAAAAAGGAACTTTAGAGGCCACATTTCCTTTCCTCCTTTCACGTGCCCCACGCGAGCTGGTCACCCAAAGCAAAGTGCTCTGTAACAGATCCAAGATATGAAGGGGGGGACAGTAAGAGAAATTGCCCTCCCCAATGATTCAAAACCGTCGTTCGCCTCAAGTACGGAGAGCAAAGAATCATCAAACTGGCCTCAAAGTCCAGAAGGGTCAATCTCTGGCCGTGGAGCTCGAGTTACTTGCCAAAAGAGAGACTCCCAAAGGACCTTAACGGATAAGAAACTGGCATGGGTTAAGAATCCGAGAAAAAGGGAGTGACAAAGAAAAGAGGCCCCGACACTATGGGGCGGCGAGAACTACCCTAGGAATGTGAGAGAAATGTTAGGAATTCAGGGCTGGCAAAGGCTGGGGGACGGTGCAAGAGCAAAACCGGTTTAAATCTGGCCCCTGGCAGCGGCCTTCCGGCTAGGACCACAGAGTTAAGTGCAGGGAAGTGAGTGGGGCGAGACGAGCTTACTCGGGAAGCTAGCAAAGAGGAAAGTCCTGCAGTCCAGATTTTATCGAGCATCTAAAAGTCCCAAGAAGAGCCGCTGAACACAGGGAAGAGACTGAAGAACAGCCACAGAACTGAGCTGGGCTGGGGGGAGGGGAGGAAAGAGGAGACCCACAGCTCCTCCCATCTTGCGTCTTAGCCCCTCCCTTTCTCAGTGCGCTTGCGCAACGGCGGACCCGGACTCTATTTGGCTATAAGATTTGCGGCAGCAGCACCAGCGTTGCTTACCCAGCATGCCGCGCGGGGGCGACGGCTCTACGAGTACCCCTTTCCCTCCCCTGCCCCCCCCACGTTACCCTCCTTTCCCCCTCCCATCCGCCCCCCCCCTCCAGTGAGTGAGTGAGACAGGCAGATGGAGGAGGGACTGTAATGGCGGCGGCCGGCAGCTCCCTGCTCTGACCCGCGGCAGATACGTAGCAACGACCCCCTCCCCGCCCCTCTCCCCGCGGGCCGCCGCCCAGCCGCCCGCGCGGGGCCACCTTCCTCCCCCTTCCCCCCCGCCCCCGGCCGTCCGCGTTTCCCCCCGCGCCCCGGCCGGGGCCCCTCACACAATGGATGAGCTCCCGGGAGGAGGCGGCAGCGGTGGCCCGGGAATGGCAGCCCCTCGGCAGCAGCAGCAGCAACAGGGGCCAGGTGTTAACATGAACCTACAACCGGGAGCCGGCGGAGGAGCGGTCGCCGGCGGGGGTCAGCCTACGGCGGCGGCGGAGGGCGCGGGCCCCTCTACGGTCCCGGAGCTGTCCCGGCCGCAGCAGTACACGATCCCGGGCATACTGCACTACATCCAGCACGAATGGGCGCGCTTCGAGATGGAGCGGGCGCACTGGGAAGTGGAACGGGCCGAACTGCAGGTAGCCGGTCTCGGGACCCCGGGGTGGGGGTGGGGAGAACGACTGGACCTCGACGGGAGGGTGAAGGGGGTGGGGCTCGCTCGGGGATCCCCGGCCTGAGGGCACAGAGTAGGCGAGACGTACCTTGGGGGGCCCGGGCCGAGGAGGAGGAGCAGCCGTCGCCGGTCCTGGCAGGGGTCCCCTCCCCCTCCTCCCTCCCGCCGCGGGAAGCTCTCTCCACTGCCCTTACTGGCTGCGCGGTGCGGGCTTCCTCGGGGCAGCCATTTTGGTTTCTAGTATGGCGTCCGCCGGGGTTTCTCCGCCGGCGGCGGCGGCAGCAGCGGCCCAAGCTGGGAAACCGTGGCTCCTGGACGATCCCTCCGCCGAACCCTCTTGTAGGGGGAAAGAGGCCGGCGGCAAGAGGCGCGCGTTAGGCTGTCCTTAAGTCTTCTTCCTTGGGCCAAAAACCCCGGCCCGGACCTTGCCGGGTTCTTCCTCCTCCCCTTTTCTCCTCCTCCAAACAGCTCCCCCCCACCTGCCCTTTGACAGCTCCCCTCCCCTCCCTGCAGTATCCCGAGTCTCTCCGAAAGGGATTTTAAGTATTTATTCTCCGCCTGTTGAACCTTGCTTAGGGGCCCCTGTTCACCTAAATAGTGTCCCCAACAAGCCTCAACTTCAGGCCAACTCTTGGATAATGAACAGTTCTTAAGTGACTTCTGGTTGATTCGCCTTGGAGACCCAAGGAGTCACTTCCTTCTGTCTTCTGTTTGCTACTTGGTGTTAGGCAAAAGAAAAAGGCAGATTGGATTTAAATCTAGTTGGAATAAAGAACAGATATTTGCATATTTCAGAGTCCCTTTTGGGGGAGGGAGGAAATGGAAAATGAAGTATACCTCATTTCGCTCTCAAAAAATGGGAAGAATATGAGCGTGTAGGCTTTTGTAGTAGGGCAGGGGCTTGGATTTAAGACCCTGTGTTGGTATATCTGTTAGAGAAGAATATTTTAGTGGATATTACCAAAGTGTTTATTTTTAAGCCCCCTTCCAAGGCAAATTTAGGACTGGGGGAGGGAGGGAAGCATCTCTGCTAGAAAGCACTGCACCTGTTCTTTTTTTCTGACAAGAATATGTTTAGTTTGTTTAATACTGCAGTTCAGTGTACATGTACAGTGTACACAACTAAATAGAATAATATAATAATGAAGGAAAAACTATACCTTCTTTAAAAAGACCTCATCTCAAGTATCTAAATCAGGCCAGTGACCTTTTGGAGCCAATAAGGATTTTCTTATAAATTCTGGTCACAAAATGAAATTAATGCTTTTTTTTCCAAGAAAAATTATTATAATTGTGCTTTTAAAATTGTCTTTATCCAGTCTTTAAAGTAAGTAAAGTAAGATTATAGGATTTATTCTATATCCATCAGCTGTTTTTTTAATAACATTTGTGGATTTATCTCATGTTTGATATAGTATTAAATTTTAAAAACACGAAATTTTTAAAAATGTTTAAATTATGTTTACAGTGCTTTTATATTTGGAGGGTATTTTTAACGTACACATGATATGTAGTGCTTTGTGCATTGAAAGACTTTTATTTAATATTTTACTTTTCTTCATTTACACATAAAAGATAAGCTTTCAACATTCATCTTTGTAAGATTTTGAGCTCCAAATTTTCCCTTTCCCTTCTTTCTCCCCTCCCAAAGATGACAAACAATGTGATATAGGTTATACAAGTATGTATAATCATGTTAAACATAAGAAATGACTTTGTGGAAATTTTATGTTGGCCTATAGAGTATTATAGACAGCAGTTACCCATGTAACTGGACTAATACATTTAGAAAAGATTTTTCTAAAAGCATGTGTTGAAATTTGACATTTTATAGCATTTTATTACTGTTGTCCTTAGCTATGTAACATGATGAAATCATTTGAATAATGAAGTAGACAGGTTTGTAACAGCAAGAAAAAATTAATAGGTACAATTGTTCCATTTTGTGTGTTTGTTTTGATGGTTTTGAAATGGAATAATGTAATCTAAATGTTGATGACCAGTATATTTTATAAGGAATTAAGCTTAGGATTTGTATTTTAGGACTTTTCTAAATAAGAGTTTTTCAGTCACTCTCAAAATGTAACACAACTAATAGAGATCTTAATGCTTTAGTGGGGTTAAGTTAATGATGTTGATCTTACATCTATATTGACTTTGCCCTTTCTATTCTTTTTTCTTTTGATACTCCTTTCTTCTATGCAGCAACCTATCTATGCTCACCTGTTCTGGGAAAATCTTGCCCATGTCTTGTAAATCCTCCACATAGGATGAGTCTAATCTATATATCCTGGGGAGCTTCCTCTGGATTTCTCCACATTACAAGGTTAACAAGATAGTTCATTAGTTCTTACTTTTTCTAGGTGACCAAATCCATTTTTTTTTTTCCTGTTTGGTCTCTGATATCTAAAACTGTGTATCCTGTGTAGCTCACACCCACTTTATGCCTCTGAATTTGCCTCTAATTCTTCAGAAGTCCTAGTACAAGACAAAGATTGAGGATTGTAGTCAGGTTCAAATTCTAGTTCAACCATTTACTAGTTATGTGAACCCATCCAAGTCACAGAACCTCTTTGAGACCTAATTTTTCTCCTTCAATAAAAATAAGGGGGTTAAACTAGGTTATTTTTAAAGTTGCTGTCTGTTTTCTGTGATGCATCAATGATCCATGACTCTCCAAATATACATTACTACTTAGGATAATGCAGTATTATTAATTTAAAAGATGCGTCTTAATTGAAGGAAAACCCATCAAAAGCAGGGTATTATTTCCCATAAGCAAAGCAGCCTCTACTTCACATTATCAGTTCTGAGACCAGATTACTGTTCTTTTGCACAGTATTTCCAAAATAAATAAATTGATTGGACCAATTCTGTGGATTGTCCATCCAAGTCATTTCAGCAGGAGATTCTTACAAACTATTGTGGAAACTATATTGCAGTGGAAACACTATTGAATGTGGAAACTCAGGATCTTAGTTTGAATCCGGATTCCTTCCTTTCTGCTTCTTTGACTATGGGCAAGTCATTTACCTTGTAAAGACTTCAGTTTTCTCATACTTTCTCATACAGTTTTTCTCATACAAGTCGTTGGGATTTAGTCAGAAATCTGTTGTTTTAGGATTTTGCTAAATGGTTTTGCCTTTAGTAACTTAGTTTTTCAAGACAAAATAATTTCTGTTTTGAAGCCACAGCCATTAAGTGTTGCTTTTGGGGTAGAAAAAGTTCTGAGTTTTGAAAGTAATTTTTCTTTCAGTTGTAAAATTTTTGATTACTGAACTAGTTTACTTTTGTACTTTAGTTTGTGCAATACTGCAGTTCAGTGTACATGTACAGTGTACACAACTAAACAGGATAATATAATAATGGAGGAAAAACTATACCCTCTTTAAAAAGATTTGAATTTGTACTCAGTTTATTAGTGCTTTCTCAAGGTGAATAGCATTTTTTCAACATTGAATCCTTTGGAATTATCTTAAATCATTGTATTGATCAAAGTAGACAAGTTTTTCATAGTTTATCATTACAACATTGCTAATTGTAAATTTTTGTATTTGAAAGACAAATTTAATAGCACAATTAAAATAAATTACATTATTGTTGCCTAAAACCTAGTGTGTGTGTATATATATACACTAGGTTTTAGGCAACAATAATATACATACACATTGGTCCACTGATTACTGAGTTGTAGGGTATTCCCTCTGCTAAGGCAGTCAAACTACTCTGAAAAGCAGAACTCAAAGTATATGTGTTCCTTATCTTTTCTGTTAATGGTGCATGTATGTAGCTTTGCCTTTCCTACTTTAGTACTTTCAGAATCTGTTCCATGTATATGTAATGTGGTAATTTATCACTAGAGCAAATTTTAAACTTCCTGGTGGTCTTCAAACAAACTTTTCTAGGCTCGTTCTTAGATGAGAAATACAGTCTAAACTTGTGCCTGTACTTTTTTTTTTTTTTGCCTTTTGCTGAGGCAATTGGGGTTAAGTGATTTGCCCAGGGTCACACAGCTAGGGAATGTTAAGTGTCTGAGACCAGATTTGAACTTAGGTCCTCCTGACTTCAAGGCTGGTGCTGTATCCACTGTGCCACCTAGCTGCCTCAGGCCTGTACAGTTTAATGGAAAGAGCTGCCAGAGCTTAAACTGTGAGGTTATGGATTTCAGGAATTTTGGGGTTACTTGGTTGAGAACCATTTGATATTAGTGGAAGGTATCTTCTATAAGTTATAAATACATTTGAAATGAATGTAATTGGGGCAGCAAAGTGGCGCAATGGATAGAGCACCAGCCCAGAAGTCAGGAGGACCTGAGTTCAAATCTGGTCTCACACTTAACATTCCCTAGCTGTGGGACCCTGGGCAAATCACTTAACCCCAATTGCCTCAGCAAAAAAGCAAAAAAAAGAAAGAAATTAATATAATTTATAAAATGTGCTACAGATAGCACTGTTGAAATGAAGTCTTTATTACTTTGTGTTTGTTTAGTCATTTTTCATTTATGTTTGAGTCTCCATGACCTTATTTGAGATTTTCTTGGCAAAGATATTGGAATAGTTTGCCATTTCTTTTTCTGGGTCGTTTTTACAGATTTGGAGACTGAGGCATACAGGTTAAAGTAACTTGTCCAAGGTCACCCAGCTAGTAAATTTTTGAGGTCAAATTGGCCTTCCTAATTCTAGGCTAGTCATATCATTCACTTATAAAAGTGTAGCTTATTTCTCTTTTTAAAAGAAATATTTTGTTTTATTTATAATTGCTTTTTATTTTTTCAAAATATATGCAAAGATAGTTTTCAGCACTTACCCTTTCCAAACCTTGTGTTCCAAATTTTTCTCCCTTCCTCATACAGCTTATTGCTCAAAAGTTTGTTACTGTCTCTGTTGACTCTCATCACACAAATTGGTGATAAAATTGATTTGTTTGGAATTAAATAGGGAAACACTTGACAAGGACTCTAGATTATTGTAGTCCATTAGAAAAGTGATTTGAATGTATACTAATATGTTAGTATACATTAAGTGTGAATAGAGAAAAAGACATAATGGACCTTTTGTGAAGATAGAAATTGTAAGATAATAGATTTGATATGTGGGATGGAACTATAAGTAAGTAATTGAAGGTGGCACCAAAGTTACTGGACTCTGAGACTGGTTGCATTATGATGCCTTCAATAGTAATGGGAAAGTTGGTCAGGAATGAAGGTTTTAGAGAAAAAATGAATTCTCTTTTTGAACATGTAGAATTTCAGATGCTTTGAGATGCCTAAAAGGCAGATGGTGATATGGAATTGGTGGTGCAGATCTGGGAATTATTAGCATAGAGATTGATACTCTATGACAACTGAAATATTTTATTATTTTATAATTGTTCTAGAGCTATAACAAATTATAAATATTAAATGTTACCAACATAAATCTAAAATGCATATTTTATGAGACTTTACAATTTATAAAAGTACTTTACTAACAACAGCCTTTTGCCTTAAGGAGCACAAATGTTAGCATTTGGCAAATGAGAAAGCCAAGGCTTATTTAAATAAGTTATTTCCTTGCCCATTATAAGGTACTAAGTTTCTGACTTAAGACTTGAATTTAGGGCCTAAGCCTGAATCCAAATAAGTACTCCTTCCCATCTTTTTAGCCTTGTTATATATTAGTACTTCCCTTCATATATTTTTTTGGTCCAGATAGACTGGCTTTTTTGCTGCTGTTTATTCTGGACATTTAATTTCCTAGTTCCATGCATTTTACATTTACAAGACTTCCATGCCTTTTAATCTCTGCTTCTTAGAATTTAATATTTCCTTAGGGCTTGACCCACACCTAATACCACATACCAAGATAAGATCTATGGGTTCATGATTTAGACATAAAGAGTGATATTATAAGCAAATTAGAGAACATAGGATAGTTTGCCTCTCAGATCTGTGGAGAAGGAAAGAATGTGTCCAAAGAAGAATTGAACACCAGATAGATAATTTCGACCATATTAAGTTAAAAAGTTTTTGTACAAACAAAACTAATGTAGATAAGATTAGGAGGGAAGCAATAATCTTCACATTTAAGAGTTCTGATAAAGGCCTCATTCCTAAAATATATAAAGAATTGTCTCATTCAAGCCACTCTCCAATCGATAAATGGTCAAAGGCTATGAACAGACAATTTTCACATGATGAAATGAAAACTATTTCTAGTCATATGAAAAGGTATTCCAAATCACTATTGATCAGAGAAATGCAAATTAAGACAACTCTGAGATACCACTATACACCTGTCAGATTGGCTAAGATGACAGGAAAAGATAATGACGAATGTTGGAGGGGGAAAAACTGGGACATTGATACATTGTTGATGGAACTGTGAACAGATCCAACCATTCTGGAGAGCAATTTGGAACTATGTTCGAAAAGTTATCAAACTGTGCATACCCTTTGACCCAGCAGTGTTTCTATTGGGCTTATATTCCAAAGAGATCTTAAAGGAAGGAAAGGGCCCCACATGTGCAAAAATGTGGCAGTCCTTTTTGTAGTGGTAAAAACCTGGAAACTGAATGGTTGCCCATCAGTTGGAGAATTGGCTGAACACATTATGGTATATGAATGTCATGGAATATTATTGTTCTGTAAGAAAACGACCAGCAGGATGAGAGGCCTGGAGAGACTTGCATGAACTTATACTGAGTAAAATGAGCAGAACCAGGAGATCATTATACACGGCAACAAGACTATATGATGATCAATTCTGAAGGATGTGGCTCTCTTCAACAATGAAATGTTTCAAACCAGTTCCAATTGGTTCAGTGATGAAGAAAGCCATATATACCCATAGAGAGGTATATGAATGTGGACCACAACATAACATTTTCATGCTCTCCATTGATGTTTGCTTGCATTATGTTTCCCTTCTCAGATTTTTTTCTTGTAGATTCAATTTTTCTTGCACAGCAAGATAACTGTAAAAATATATATACACATTTGATTTGTCAAGTATTTTAACATAGTTAACATGTAGTAGGGAGGGGTGGGAATTAGGGGGGGAAATTTTGGAACAGAAAGCTTTGCAAGGATCAATGTTGAAAAATTACCCATCCATATGTTTTGCAAATAAAAAGCTTCAATAAATGAAAAAAAATTAATATTTCCTTAAAAACTCATCTCAACTACTGCATCTACACAGGAGGCCTTTATTGTTTCCTCTGGCTATTTGTTTGTAAACTATGTCTGTATATATTGAACCCTGTGATTTCATTCATTGGCATAGCAAGCTGTTGGTGAAAGAAATTCCTCCACTAAATAAATCAGATCAACATTTCTTCAATTTAAAATCTAAAAGCCTCTTGGGAACTTGCTCAATACTGGAAGCAGAAGTGGATTTGAACTAAGTCTTCCTGATTAGAAGTTGTCTATTCACCAACCTCAGAGCCTCATATGTTTTAACTACCTCAGACATTTATTAGATGTGTGATTCCTCAACTTTAAAATAGGGATAAAACTAGCACCTATTTTAAAGGGTTTATGAGGATCAAATGAGAGATTATCTGTAAAGTCCTTAATACTATACTTGGCACATAGTAGGAGCTTAGTAAATGCTTGTTCCCTCCCTCTCCTTTTTATATCAAGAACTATTTTGTTTGGTGTTTCTAACACAGAAACTTTGGAGCCTGTAACATTATAGGTGAATAATCAGTGTCTATTTTAATTGGGGATGGGATATGGGTGTAATAATGAAGTTTGATAGCATATTTTATTCATAGGGAAGCTAAGAATGGCCTATTCTACCTATCACAACCTAACTTCTATTTCTACTTTAGAGGAGTTTGAACTTTTTCCATTAAAAAAAGATTGAATCATTTAAATTTTTTGAATAGCAGAATATGATTTGCATCTTGCTCTAGGATTGGAATTGTTGGGATTTGAACTTGTGGCTTTTGCATTTGTTGGGTTTTTTGTTGGTGGTGGCAGGATTTCAATGAAATAAATTCTTTTCCTTTGTAAATCTTTCGTTATTTTATTTTATGTATTTTAAAAGTTTTCTGAAAAGGTGTCTGTAGACTTTACTAGGGATGGCTGATGGGCTTGAAGTCAGGAAGTTCTGATTTCAAATTTCAGCCTCAGATATTTACTAGCTGTGTGACCCTAGACTAGTTAATCTGTATTTGCCTTCTCATCTGTAAAATGGAGGTAGATTGGAGAAGGAAATGCCAAACCAATCCAGAATCTTTGTTAGGGAAAACCAAATGAACAAAAGACCTTGGGCTCTTATTAGAATTGGGGGTGACTGATCAACAGCTAAGACAGAAGATTTTTTGCCACACTTCTGAAGTGGGCATAAAAAAAGTTATGAATCTCCGATTCATAAGATACTGTTTTGTCATCCATGTGTAGTACGGATTAGAGTTGGAAAGAAGAAATTGGAGGCATAAATTTGTTTTGTAACTGTTACAATGGTCCAAAAACTAATAAAATCCTGAAATAGAATAGTAGCTGTGGAAACAAAAAGGAAAGGTGAATGGGGGGGTGTATTGCCAAAGAAGAGTAGATAGGATTTTGCAATTAAATAGATAAGAATGGTGATGCCCCTAAGCAAGGTTCTACTGGTGGGGAATAAAAACTTAAAATACCTTTCTGGGAGAAACTCTGGGAGGGGAGCTGTCAAAGGGCAGGTGGGGGGGGGAGGTGCTGCTTGGAGGAGGAGAAAAAGGGAGGAAGAAGAGCCTGGGTTTTTTGGCCCGAGGGAAGAAGACTTAAGGGCAATGTCCTTTGACTCTGTTGATGACCTTTTTCTCTTAATATTTGTGTGGAACAGGTGCTAGACCCCCTTACCCAAATTGATTAATCAGAGACATCTGTAGATACAAAGAGAAGGCATTTATTTAGTCCTTGCAAGGAGAGGCCCAAGCACATCTGGGAGGCATAGCTTAGTTCCCAACCTGTGCTTGACCTCTGAATCGGGGAAATAGTAAAACTGGGTAAATAGCAAAAGACTCAAGTCTTTTCATTGGATGGACCGAAAAGGAAGTGATCATTGGTCAATAATGGGTCGCATTACTTCCTGTCATTCCTGAAACTGGGACTTAGGGACTGACCTTTCTTGTCCTAGAGATCATGTGACTTCTTGCAGCTTGGGCTTAAGGTGTGACCTACTCCATCTCAGACTTTCTGAGAAAACTTGATCTCACTCATATTCCTTTGCTGGATGTTCATCCAAGTCATGTCTAGTCACCATGGATGTCTCCTGAGGTTCTGTTCTGAGTTCTTCTGTTTTTCCTCTGTTATTTTTACTCAGCTATTTCATCAGATCTCCAGAATTCAATCAACTTTTCAGCTCTACTATCAGTTCTGCTCTAATCCTTATTTCAGAAATACTAATTTATTCCAGTGATATTGATATATTAGGATACAATTTAACTGTAATTCAAATTTTGTATTTGCATATGCTTGATTTTGTTCATGAGAAAGTGAGAATGCAGAAAACTACACCATTTCCCCAACAACTCTACTGATACTGTCTTTGCTGTTTGGTTGCTCAAGACATTTCCTGACTCCCCATTTTCACTGACTGACACTTGTCCATAATGATTGTCCCCTCTTCTCTACCTCCTGCATTCAAATATTAGTTAAGATCCTACTTAATAATCTTTGTGTGTTTATTTTTTGCATGTTGTTTCCTGGCAACACATCCTTGAGAGCTAGAACTTTTTTTCCTTTCTTTGTATTTTTTTAAGCTTCAATTTATTAATTTTAATTTTTTTTTTTTTTTGCAAAGTGGTTAGAGTTAAGTGACTTGCCCAGGGTCACACAGCTAGGACGTGGTAAGTAGCCAGTCCTGAGTTCATATGTGACTCACTGACTCCAGGGCCAGTGCTCTATCTACAGAGCCATCTAGCTGCCTCCTTTCTATTCTTAGTGCTTAGCTCAGTGCATAGTAAATATTTGTTGATTGACTGCCACGCTGAGCCTCAGAAGAATCATGATTTAAATGATCTATTTATTTGTTCACTTTTTAGAAATATTCCATAAATAGGCATTGAATGGGGTCACAGAGCAGACCCTGGAAGCCAGGGATTTATGGTTTAATGTTCTAATTTCTTTGCCTCTATTCCTATATTTTAGTAACTGTGAGATCTTAACTAGGACTTTCCTCATTTAAAATGAGAGTATTAGATGAGTTTTAAGATCCTTCCTAGCTAACAGTCACCTTGCCTTTTTTGAAGACAGAGCATTGAAACAAATGATTTTAAGACCTTTTCAGGTCTTTTATGGTCCTCTGATATGGGACCTCAACATTGTAGGGTTTCTAGAAGTTTCTGTAAAAGAATATAGTGTAAGTCCAATCATATTGGAGTTGGTATTTTGTCAGTATAAGATTATAGACTTTCTGCAGGAAGTTAGTATATGACCAGGGAAGTTTGACTTACATCGTCACAAAACTATTTAGTGTAATAATAGTCTCCTGCTTCCTAGTAGTATTTTTTCCTGATTCTTTGGTCTTATGAAGTGTGATAGTTTATAGTTTTCAAATGGATCTTCTTTGCATGCTTGGGTAGCAAAATAGTATATATATATTCCTCTATCCCCAAATGCAATTTTATAAAAGCAAATACAAGATAATTACTTCAATTCAAGAAGAATTTATTATGTGCCAGATTATGGAGATGGACAAAAAAACAATCTGTCCCTGCCTTCAGGAAGCTTTAATATATTATTCTTAATAATGTTAATTGTTTTGGCTAAAAATGTCTCACAAATATTTGAGATGAGATTATTAATTTCTCTGTGATTAAATTATGTGTTTCATTTAACTTCAATTTATTATTCAACTGTTTTAGTCATGTGACTTTTCATGACCTCATTTGGTCTTTTCTTCAAAGATACCAGGGTGATTTGCCATTTCCTTCTCCAGTTCATATTACAGGCAAAGAGACTGAGGCAAGCAGGATGAAGTGACTTGCTCAGGATTCCATGGCTAGTAAAGTGTCAGAGGCCACGCTTGAATTTAGGGCTTCCTTGTCTCCACCCTCGGCTATCTATCCATTGTGTCCCCTAGCTATCCTTAACTTAGATAAATAATTGGAAAAAAATAATGAACCAACTCATAGTAAGTAAATCATAATTTTTAGAGATGGAAGTTATCAGTTTTATGATTTTTCACCTATAATGGATCTAAAAGCCATCCATCCTCTATTTGTGTGCTTCTGGGGGTGAAGCAGTCTATTCTGTTATTAGGCTGTTATTCTATTGTTGATAACGATAGTTCCATGTTTATTTGATGCTTTACGGTTAACATAATGTTTCCTTCACAATAATCCTGTGAGGTGTACCCTAAAAGTAATATCAGGCTATTATATACTGAGAAAACTGAGCACTCTGCATGCTTAAATGACTTGCCTTATGGCTACTAAGATCTTTGTTCTTTCTGCTTCCATGTTATATTATTCAGTGAAATCTGTCTCCTCTAACTTGACTGGCTAGTTCTAGTATTACCTTTTGAAACAACAATTGAGGAAACATTCTTTTCTACATGATTACATTTTAAGTATGTTTGTCCTCCCTGACTTTTTTTCTCTAAGCATCCTTTGTGTGTGTGTGTGTGTGTGTGTGTGTGTGTGTGTGTGTGTGTGTTGTGTTGTATGTGTGTTTGTAATTTTTCAAATTGCCCCTTGTATTAAATGATTTTCAGAAATCTTATCTTAGTGCATCTTTTTGACCTAAATTAGTCAGTTCATTTTAAATTCTACTGTATTGAACAGAAGAAAGCCATAGATTATATCTGTACACTAAATTGTGAACAATGTAGCCTAAAATTCCATTTGTAGTAGGATTGTACTAGTTGCTTATATTGAGTTTGATCAAATAAAATCCTGTAAATTCTTTTTAATAAAAATTTTTGTTAATCCATGTGTTCTGACATTACGTAGGCAATCACTCTTTTTCAATTTAAATGCAGCACTTTATTTTTATTTGTCTTAAATTTCATTTTCTTGTGTTCAGCCTTTATTCTAATCATTTTGGTTCCTGAGTCTTTTTTTTCCAGTGGGTTAGTTCTCTTTCCCAGTTTTGTGAAATCTATAGGTTTTATGCTTTCCATGTCCAAATTGGCTTTTTTTTTTTTCTTTTTTTTTTT
>JAJPUD010000643.1:24383-88687 GCA_023553655.1 Myrmecobius fasciatus
ACAGGCTGAGGCAATTGGGGTTAAGTGACTTGCCCAGGGTCACACAGCTAGGAAGTGTTAAGTGTCTGAGACCAGATTTGAACTCAAGTCCTCCTGACTTCAGGGCTGGTGCCTTATCTGCTGTGCCACCTAGCCCTCAAATTGGCAATTTTAATCAAGGCAAAATTCTTTGAGAAGAGCGAGTTTCCTATGGCTTTTTAGCATCATTCCATTAATGAAAATTATGTATACTTGTTCAGCCAACTACTACGCAAGAGCCATATTACTTGGTCATCTCTACACTTTTGTTGACCCTTAAGTCCCTTGAGTTTAATTGTTAATTCTGGGCATATGATTCACATATATATTCAACCTAGCTCTTTCCAGAGCTTCTATCCTCCATCATTATTGCCTTTTGAACACTTCAAAATGCATGAGACATTATAGTTATGCCATTTGATATTCCCAACCCATCTTCTTCTAGTATTGTTGCTGAAGACAATTATAGGTTTGTCACCTCAGTATTCTTGATTCTTTTTCAATTAGATCTTGCCATTGTGTTCTTAGAGCTTACACTCCCCTTTCTCCCTTTAGACTTTATGATTTCTTAGCATCTCTTCACTTCAGTTTATATTCACAGTTGCCAATTTTCCTTAAGTGCCTATCTGACCATGTATTTCTTTCATTTAGTAAACTAATGGCTTCCTCATGCTTCTATGATAAAATATACGCTCTATATACACTCTTTAGCTAATTTGGATATATAGCATTTTAAAAAATATTTTAAGAATCTGGGGAGTCTTTAGAAGAACTTTTCAGTTTCCCAAAAGTATTTCAGTTCATTCTACCTGTTAAATTTGAAACTCAATTCATTATTTGTATTGTCCAAGATATATTAACTGATATTGATTATTGTCTGTTCAATTGCATGTTGTAGTATAATCCCCAAAGTGGGTGGTGGCCTGATTCCAAAGGGTGTGTGATAAACTACAGGGTGTGAAATTGGGTCATATCCTACCTTCTCAATATTGAGTTGTAGAACTTGTCTCTAACAGTCACACTTACCTTTAACACCACTCCCCCATCCCCCCACCCCCACCCCCTGTGTTTCCTTGCTCTGCCCTCTCTTAGGAAAACTCTCCTGCCCCCAATCTGATTTCGAAAGATCAAAAAAGTTTGAATCCCACTTATTGAGACATTAGATATTCATATACTTAATTTTTCCTGTGTGTGTAGTTTGGTAAAACTCTTGATTATAAACTTTTCCCATGTTCTTAGGCTTGACGATGCAATCCTTACTATTTTATCCAGAAAAATAAGAGAATCTGAAGAAGTCCATCATCTCTAGGGACTTGGATTTTTAATTGGACCTCCTAAGTGACAGGGTGAACATTTTTTGCAAGGATACTTTGATGTTTCCCTTTATATGAACAATAGGCATATAAAGTGAAGGCGAGATATGGATAGGAAGCATCTGAATGAACATTTTGAAGTTTTTTGAATAACATGTTTTTAAAACTGATAATGTTTTAACTAACAGAACCATGTCACCATTTGGCTGCTAGTATTTATTACAAGTATTTGTTTTTTAACAGGAGGAAAGTTTATTTATCATTAGTTTATTATCTTACATCATTATCCTATTTTTTGAATGGAAAATACCATAAAATGAGCAAATGTCAGTTTCCTCTGTACTTTCTTTTTCTTGAATGATTTTTCTAGGATCTGCCACATCTTTAACAAGCCTATGATGTGTTCAAAATATTTTTCTTTTCTGTAGGATTTTGTCATTTAAAAAAGTTAGTTTGTGTAAGAAATGTTTTTGAAAAAAGCATAACACTTTAAATGGTATTTGAGATTTTATTTAACAAAGTCAAGTCTCCAAACATTTAGTGCCTCTACTAAGGACCAGAAACTGTTAAACAATGGCAAATTTAAATTTGATTAAAAACAACCTTCCTCAAGGAGTTTCCTATTCTATAGGTGAGGTGTAAGTAATAAGTATAAAGTAATAAATAACTATGGTGAGGTAATCTACAGAAGGGCTGAAGTATTTTTAAGTGAAAAGCATACCATAGTAAATAGTGGCTTCTTTTTTTCTTTCTTTTTTTCCCCCCCCAGAAGGAGGGAGAGAAGATGAAAAAATAATTAGCCTCCAGACAAGTGTTAATAGTAATAGTGTATGTGGAAGATTTGTATCAGATTCTTGAGTCTTAAACAATTTCAAGGGTGTATGTTTAAAGTCTATATAAAAGAAAAAAAGTAAAATTGTTTTTTTTCAGTGGATGAAAGTAACAATATTTTAGCATTTTGGAAAAATTGATCAAATTTAACATTATAAAACTTTATAGAAGTAAATGTACAATATTTATAAAGTACAGATGATTACTATTGGTTCTAGAAACCTATACAAGGAGAGGATGGAGAGGATGGGGATGGCACCTATTTATGTGAAAAAGACATAAGGGTTTTGGTTAAATGAAAGAGTTGCATGAATCATCATCAGTGTGATGTAACTGCCAAAAGAGTCATTAATAGTGTCCTTAATACAGCAGGCAATAGTCACATGGCATTCTGTTGATATAATTGGATTATTGTGTTCCATTTTGAGCTCCACATGTTAGAAGAGGTGCTCGAAGTTGGAGCTCAGCAAGAAAAATGTAACTAGAATGGTGAAACAAATTAACTGTCATAGATGAATTCATTACATTTATTGTGGTAAACATGATTTGAGAGAGACATAATAATTCTTTAACTTTTTTTAAGTGCTGATATGTACAAGATCTTATTCTGTATTTATTGCTCTCCAGGAGAGTGGTATGTTGTGAAATAGTGGGGTTTTTTTTTCCTCCATTTTTTGGAGATTTTCAGGCAAAAATTGACTTCACTTGTTATAAAGATGATTTTTGCTTTGGGTAGAAGCTACCTATAAAGTCACTTTTAATTGATCTTAAGTTTCTAAATTCATACTTTATTATAAAAAACCTTAATCAGCTTGGACGCTGATTAGTATAAGATCAGTGGAAAGGTGCTGAAAATAATTTTTAGTTTTTCCTTTCTTTCCCCACTTTTGTGAGACACCTGGAATCAAAAAAGACCTGGGGTTGAATTCTATTCTTGACGTTTGTAACACTTTAATTTAGAGTTTTCTTGTGTTGTGAAATGAAGATAATACCTCTAGTACCTACCTTAAATGAGAGTGTATAAAAACTTGCTTGGCCAGTCTTAAAGTCCTCTAAATTTCAGCTATTCTCCAAAGAAGATAGAGATATGGAGTGTGATAAGATGATACTTCTGAACAGAAAAAAGAATATGTGCTGACAAGATCTCACCTTTTTATACCATCTATAGGCATACAGAAAATAGAAATAATGCTTAGAGAAAAAGCTCAGTTTGGCTCAGTTGCTGTTTGAGAGCAGGAAAAAAGTAACTGGAATGAGAAAATTGATTTTTTCTGATATAATGCATTAGATATTTGATGTACAGAGGTGATGAAAAAAATTTCTAGGTAAGGAAACTTTGAAAGTACCATGACTATATTCCTTTTCTTAAAATGATTTCTTTAAAAGTCATAGCCAAGGTTGTACCTATTTTGAATTGAGATATTTGCAGTTTTTCCCCAGTGTACTGAACCTGTACTAGGATTTCTTAACTTAGTCTGTGAACTTTTAAAAAAAAATTTTTTTATAACTGTTTAAATAGAGCTTATTTCCTTTGTGATCCTGTATAATTTTGGCAGGTAGGTGGCACAGTAGATTTGGGTCTGGAGTTTAGGAGAACCTGAGTTCAAATCCAGCTTCAGATACTTCCTTAGATTTGGAACCTTGGGTGGGTTACCTCTCTTTGCTTCAATTTCTTCAAATATAAAATGAGGATAATAGTATTGACTTTACAGAGCTCTTGTGAGGATCAAATGAGATAATATTTGTTAAGTGCATAGTACATGGCAAATAATATATGCTTTAAAAAGGATTTTGTACCATTCCCTTTGTTCGTTTAAAAACATTGTCTGCAGGGCTTTGTAGGTTTCACCTGATAGTGAATATATGACACTGGAATAACTTGGTGATAATGAAAGATTATCAAGATATCAATAATGTCAAGATATTACTACAATAATCAAATAATTTAATTTTTTAAAATAAAATTTTAATATTGGCATTGGTTAGGATACCAACAGAGTTAATTTGTTAGTAGACATTTTCATCCCCCTTCAAGAAAAATACATATGAATTTCCCCCTTGAAGATAGATGAGGATGTCAATAATTCTATTTCTTTCCATGGCTCTTATTAAGGAGGCGTGATTGGGTTGCTAGTTCTGAATCCAACCAAAACCCAAATGAACTTGTCCTGCAGTATAAAGGTTCTGAATGAGAGTTAACTCTTTGAGGGAAATAGCTTGGAAAAAAACAGAGGACTAGGTGTAGACAAAAAAGGGCCATGTTCTAATCAAAGCATTCAGAATGTATATAATGCTTTTCTATTGTTTTAGAATTGGTGACAATGTTCTGCTTATTGCTACAAATTGTATTCTAGCTGCGTTTATTAAGAAAGCCTAACTTTTATTTATTTAAAAGAAATAGCAAGCTGTACATAATAGATTTGCAGTTTCATATGCAATCATTTTTAAATTATTTGTTTCCTGTTTTATTCCCTAAATTAAAAAAAAGTTTTTTAAGAAGTCTTAAAATAGGGGCAGCTAGGTGGCACAGTGGTTAGAGCACCAGCCCTGAAGTCAGGAGGACCTGAGTTCAAATCTGATCTCAGACACTTCCTAGCTGTGTAACCCGGGGGAAGTCACTTAACCCCAATTGCCTCAGCAAAAAGCCAAAAAAAAAAAAAAAAAAAAAAGTCTTAAAATATTTATTCTTTTTACATCCCTTTTATTTCAAAATATATCCTACTTTTCTTTAATCAGCAAACTCTCTTGTAACAAACAATAAAGCTACTTTGGGAAGGGGAGAAGGTGGTTAGTAAAACTAGCATTTCATTTGAATTTATGCATTGTTCATAACCATGGTCCTCCCACCTATAAAAAAGGGAAGGAGGTGCATTTCTTACCATGCTTGGTAATTATAAACACATGATGAATTTTTTGGGGGGGGGAGTGGGAAAGGATTTTCCATTTCCTTCACTATAACTTCATATATTGTTTCTTTGGTTCTGCTTACTTTACACTACATCATTTCATATGTACCTTATGGCATAGTTAGTGGGCATCTATTTTTCTGCCAGTTCTTTTCCACTAAAGAAAGTGCTGCTCTAAATTTTTTGGCACATACGGGACTAATCTTTCTACCTTTGAATAGTCCTAGCTGTGGTATTTCTTTCTTTCTTTCTTTCTTTCTTTCTTCTTTTTTTTGTTATTAAAGCTTTTTATTTTCAAAACACATGCATGAATAATTTTTCAACATTGACCCTTGTAAAACATTGTACTCCAAATTTTTCACTCTTTCTCCCCATCCCCTTCCCTAAATAGCAAGTAATCCAATATATGATATAGATGTTAAAATACATGTTAAATCCAATATATGTAAACATTTATACAGTTATCTTGCTGCACAAGAAAAATCAGATCAAAAAGGAAAAAAATGAGAAAAAGCAAAATGCAAGTGAATAACAACAAAAAGAGTGAAAATGCTGTTGTGTGATCACTCAGTTCCCACAGTCCTCTGTGGTGTTAGATGGTTCTCTTCATCACAAGGTCATTGGAACTGGCTTCAGTCATCTCATTTTTAGAAATTTTCCAAATTTTCTCCTCCATCCCTTCCCAGATGGCAGGTAGTCTAATACATGTTAAATATATGTTAAATCCAATATATGTATACATAGTTGTACAGTTATCTTGCTGCACAAGAAAAATCGGCTCAAGAAGGGGGAAAAAAAAGCTGAGAAAGAAAACAAAATGCAAGCAAACAATAGAAAGAATGAAAATGTTATGTTGTGTTCCACACTCAGTCCCCACAGCCCTCTCTCTGAGTGTAGATGGCTTTCTTTATCACTGAACAATTGGAACTGGTTTGAATCATCTCATTGCTGAAGGGAGCTATGTCTATCAGAATTAATCATCATATAATCTTGTTGTTTCCGTGTATAATGTTCTCTTGGTTTTGCTCACTTCACTTAGCAT
The DNA here is from genome assembly GCA_023553655.1 of Myrmecobius fasciatus. Lineage (NCBI taxonomy): Eukaryota > Metazoa > Chordata > Mammalia > Dasyuromorphia > Myrmecobiidae > Myrmecobius > Myrmecobius fasciatus. Next base: position 30,494 of record JAJPUD010000643.1, read on the forward strand.
CAGTTCATGTAGGTGTCTCTGAAATCATCCTGCTGGTCGTTTCTTACAGTACAATAATATTCCATGACATTCATATATCATAATTTATTCAGCCATTCTCCATCTGGGCATCCACTCAGTTTCCAGTTTCTTACCACTACAAAAAGGACTGCCACAAACATTTTTGCATATGGGGTTCCCTTTCCTTCCTTTAATATCTCTTTGGGATATAAGCTCAATAGAAACACTACTGGATTAAAGGATATTCACAGTTTGATAGCTTTTTGAGCATAATTCCACACTGCTCTCCAGAATGGTTGATCATTCACAATTCCATCAACCATGTATTAGTGTCCTTTTCTCAAATCCCCTCCAACATTTGTCATTATCTTCTGTCATTTTAGCTAATCTGAGAGGTGTGTAGTGTTATCTCTGAATTGTCTTAATTTGCTTTTCTCTGACAAAAAGGGATGGTATGACAAAAGGGAGAATAGATAAAAGAAAATGGACAGTGGACAAAAGGAAGGACTGGATTAAAAGAGAGAAGAATGAATAGAAGAAAATAGGTGTAGAAAAATGTAGTTAATCCTAATAGTGAATGTGAATAGGATGGACTCACCCTTAAAATGAAAACTGATAACAGAATGGATTAAAAATCAGAATCCAAAAATGTTTTTTATAGGAAGCACTTAAATCATAGAGACACATAGAATTAAAATAAGAGACTGGAACAGAAGATATTGTGCTACAACTGAGATTAAAAAAGAGCCAGGGAAAGCAATCATGACCTCGGACAAATCAAAAGCAAAAGTAGACCTAATGAAAAGAAATGAGCAGAGAAATTACATTTTATTAAAAGAAACTATAGAAAAATCAAATATCAATCTGAGAGGTATGTAGTGGTATCTCAGAGTTGTCTTAATTGGCATTTCAATGATCAATAGTGATTTAGAGCACCTTTTCATTTGACTAGAAATGGTTTTAATTTCTTCATCTGAAAATTGTTCATATCCTTTTGACCATTTATCAATTGGAGAATGGTTTGAATTCTTATAAATTTGAGTCAATTTTTTATATATTTTAGAAATAAGAACTTTATCCAAAACCCTTAAATGTGAATGTTTGCCCAATTTATTGTTTCCCTTCTAATCTAGTCTCAATTAGTTTTGTTTGTACAAAAACTTTTTAACTCTAATCTAAATAAATATAATCAAAATTATCTAATTATCACAAAGTGGCAAAAATGAGTCACAAATTCCTTCCTTCTGTGGTATTTCTTGAGGCAAAAGGTATGAAAACTTGAATGTTTTTAGCATAATTACAAAGCGTTTTCAGCATGATTTCGTCAATTTATAGCTTCACATATGAGTAGTGCATTTGTGTCCCTTTCTTTTTATAGCTTCTCTAATACTTACTATTTTCATCTCTTGTAATCTTGGTCAATTTTATGGGGGTGAAGAGTAAGTAACCTTGGAGTTCAGATTTTTGAATGTGGGTAGGGTACTACAGTGAATAGAGTAATCGTCTAAAGTTCAACTTGTGTTCAAGGAATTCACTGTGTGACTGAGAGTCTCTTAACCCCTTTCTATCTTAATTTTCTAATCTATTTTAAAAGAAAAGATGCCAATTGTATCTGAGGACTTCCCTCCTCCCGAGATTGTGATGAGTATAAAAAGTATCAATTTGTATAGTATTTGGTAAGCCTTCAAATACTATGTAAATGCTATCTATCATTGTTATTAAATATCATTTCTTTCATTCCTGATTAGGAGGTCTTTCATGTGTTAATAAATACTTGGCTTTCTCTATTTTTATATCCTTTGATTATCCATTAGTCTATATTTGTGTCCCCTGTAGATTTCGGATATTAAATCTCTTTTTAAAGCTATTTGATGAAAATCTTTTTCCTTCTAGGATATTGATTTTTGTTTATGTAGAAGCTTTTCAGTTGTATATAATAAATGATCTGTTTTAACTTTTCTGATTGTTCCTGTTTGAATAAAAAAATACTTTCATCTGCTGTAGCTGTGAAAAGTTTCTGCTACTTTTAAAGTAAGACCATTATTTATCCATTTGGAGCTTACATATGACAAAATGAGTCACAAATTAAGTATATTATAAGTAACTTAGCAATTGCATTTAAGGTAAAGCCCCTTTATTCCTATACACTTTAGTGTTTTTAATAGAAATGGGTGTTGGATTTTATCAAAATGCTTTTTCTGCATCTATTGAGATAATCATATGGTTTTTGTTTGGTTATTAATATAATTGATTATGCTGATAGTTTTCCTAATGTTGAACCAGCCCTGCATTCCTGGTATAAATCCTACTTGGTCATAGTGTACTATCCTGGGGATGACTTTCTGTAATCTTATTGCTAATATCTTATTTAAGATTTTTGCATCAATATTCATTAGGGAAATTGGTCTGTAGTTTTCTTCTCTGTTTTCACCCTACTTGGTTTAGCTATCAGCACCATATCGGCATCATAGAAGGAATTTGGTAGTATACCTTCTTCCCTTATTTTTTTCAAATAGTTTATATAGTATTGGAATTAATTGATCTTTGAATGTTTTGTAGAATTCACATGTAAATCCATCTGGCCCTGGAGATTTTTTCTTAGGGAGTTGGTTAATAGCTTGTTCAATTTTGTTTTCTAATATGGGACTATTTAAATAATTTATTTCCTCTTCTGTTAACCTGGGCAATCTGTATTTTTGTAGATATTCCTCCATTTCATTTAGATTAGCTAATTTACTGGCATAAAGTTGGGCAAAGTAACTCCTAATTATTACTCTAATTTCCTCTTCATTGGAGGAAAGTTCTCCCTTATCATTTTTGAGACTAACAATTTGATTTTCCTCTTTTCTTTTTCTAATCAAATTAACTAAAGGCTTATCTATTTTGTTATTTTTTTTTTTCAGAAAACCAACTCTTAGTTTTATTTATTTAATTAATTTTTTTATTTTCAGTTTTGTTAATTTCCCCTTTTATTTTTAGAATTTCCAATTTGGTATTTAATTGAGGGTTTTTAATTTGTTCTTTTTCTAATTTTTTTAATAGTAAGTCCAATTCGGTGATCTTCTCTTTGTCTATTTTATTCAAGTAAGCATCTGAAGATATAAAATTACCCCTTACAACCGCTTTGGCCATATCCCACAAATTTTGGTATGTTATTTCATTATTGTCATTCTCCTGGATGAAATTATTGATTGTGTCTATGATTTGCTCTTTCACTCATTCATTCTTCAGGATTAGATTATTTAATTTCCAATTAACTTTTGGTCTATTTTCTCCTGGCCTTATTATTGCATGTGATTTTTATTGCATCATGATCTGAAAAAAAATGCATTTACTATTTCTGCCTTTCTGCATTTGATTTGGAGATTTTTATGCCCTAACACATGGTCAATTTTTGTATAAGTTCCATGAACTGCAGAGAAAAAAGTAAACTCACTACTGTCTCCATTCATTTTTCTTCAAAGATCTATCATACCTTAACTTTTCTAACAATTGGTTTACCTCCCTAGTTTCTTATTTATTTTGTGGTTTGATTTATCTTATTCTGAGAGAGCAAGATTGAGATCCCCCACTAGTATAGTTTTTAGCAATTGAATTTAAATCTAACCACCAATTATGTCTCCCAAGGTTCTGTTCTGGGCTCTCTTCTGTTTTTTCCTACATTCTTTTTTACTTGATTATCTCATCAGGTTCCATGAATTCAACTAGCTTCTCAGCTATAATGTCTTGCCATAATGCTTGTTTCAAAGTATATTAGGGAACAATTTGACAATAACTCTAATTTTGTATTTGCTTATGTTTGATTTTTTCCAAGAGAAAGTGAGAATGCAAAAAATTGTACTACTTTTTTTTTTTTCTTTTTGCTAAGGCAATTGGGGTTAAGTGACTTGCCCAGGGTCACACAGCTAGGAAGTGTCTGAGACCAGATTTGCACTCAGGTCCTCCTGACTTCAGGGCTGGTGCTCTATCCACTGCGCCACCTAGCTGCCCCAAAATTGTACTACTTCACAAAAATTCACAAGCTGCAGCCTTTACTATTCCCACTTCCACAGACTTGGAAGGTTCCATATTATACATCTTGGTACAATTGAAGCTGTGGATTAAGGAGAGCTACTCTTCACTCAGACAGTTCAGCCCTACCTTCCACAATATTCTTGGACTAGCCTTGACTCACTGGGACCACCCTCTAAAATGTCTCTGCCTTTCATAACCTATGATGGGGGAGGGGGAGCCAGGCCAACCAGTAGCTTGAACCCAAGGCATTATCTAGTTAAGTATTTATATGTTTCTTGACCATTTATTTACATGTAAAGAATTATGCTGCTTTTAAAAATAAAGTTCTTATATAAATTTTTAAATATGACAGTTTTTCTCAAGATCCTGTAATTTTTATTGCATGATTTTGAATAGTGCAGTAATTTTATGACCTCAAATCACTTAATAGTTACTTTCTCTAACCATTACTTCTCTTCACCTCTTCTCATGAATCTATCTCAAACTAAATGATGTGTAGGGATCTAAAACTCAACATGTCCAAAACTAAACTACTTATCTTTCTTCAATCATTTCATCTTGTGTTTATCTCGTTTGTACCTAGTTGTTTGTGTCTTGTCTGCCTTATTAAGCTATGAGCTCCTTGAGAATGGGAATTGTTTTAAATTCCCCTTGCTTTGAATCTTCAGAACTTAAAAGTAGAAATATAGTAAAAAATTTTTTACATTCTTAACTTCATTTAGTTTCTTGGTGCACTGTGGAGAACACAGACATTATCCTGATTCTTATAGAATTTAGATGTAACAAAATTAAAAATGAGTAGTACAAGTCAGAATGTGTTAAGTGGTATTAGATCATTATAAGCAAGGTGCTGGGAATTGAAATGTAGAAAATATCATCCCTGTTTAAGGGAATTGTTTTGAGAAAGTAGCCTGTGAGTTGAATTATCTGTGTTTATAATTTGCATTATGCTTTTTTGTTCATTTCTTTCATTTAGCATTGTTATTGAAGAGGAAACTATGGCAGAAATTCTTCTAAAAGATATATTTAAAATCCCACATAACTTAGTGCTAACAAATTCTCCATTTTAAAAATGTCAAAATAGTTGTACTTACCAAATTTTCCTCGTGAAAATTGAGCTCAGTAAGTGGCATGGTGTTTCTTGCTATGCCCTAGATTTAAAATGAGCTTTAGGTAAGAAGATAACAGTAGAATTAGATTGAGAATGTTCTCAAATCTTATAGGATTTGTTTAAAACAGCTTTTCTTGTATTTACACCATCTATTAATTACTAGAAAGCTCTAGTTTGCTAGCCATTCTATTTGTTCTTTGATAAATTCTTGGTTTTGGTTTATTAAACCAATAATATTTAAACTTTTGAGAGCAGGGAACTCCTTTTATCATTTTGTCTTTTTATTTCCAGTGATGATTGGTAGTAAAATCTTGTTCACTTAAAACACTTTAATTTTTTAAAAACTAAATCTTACTTTCCTTCAAATTATTTCATTTAGCCAAAAGTTTAGCTTGTTTAGTTACTATGGGAGTTTATATGTTTACATGTGACCCTGTTTTGTTGTCTTCATTGTCATCATCTTCACTGTTGTGTTTCTCTTCTGCCTCTCAACATTTTGGATCTGATTTTATGAAGCAAAATTAGTTCCCTGTATATTTGATACTTTATTGGGCAGATAGAATTTTTAAAAAGGTTTTTGCTATTAAAAACAGAATAATCAAAATGCCTTTTTCTACTTGATTTTTTGATGTGACTAGGGAATTATAATCCTCACTTTTTTCTTTCAGGAAAATTAATATTCTAGGTTATTTTGATTAGGGAGATAAGTTGGATGACAATGTTGAATGTAATTGAATTTAATATAATTATAGTATAGAAGATTGCATGAATTGTCAGTGAATCACTGACAGGAAAAAAAATTAAGTTCTAGAAATTTAAAATTTTAGTCTCTGGAATCAATTGCTAAATAGCTTTTAAAAACATTGCACAAGAAATTAATCAAGGCACAGGAAAAGTTTGGATATGTTCCTTCCCTTTTGATACAAAGAACTAGGAATCAAGAAGACTGTTTTGGGGGGGGGGAGGTAAAGGAAAGGGGAAAGTGGCAGGAGTTAGTCATTAGTTGATCTTTTGATTCTGAAAGTTGCTTATTTGCTCCATTGATTTTGTTGCCTAGGAAAAAGTTGTTTGGTTACTTCTCAAATAATACCTTGTCTCTGCATCCTTCTGGTTTACCTGCCTTGGTAAAGATATTTTGGATATTTGAGTTTTTTATTGGTTGAGGATTAGCCATTTAATTATTTGTACTTTTTTGTACTTTTTTTTTTTTGGTGACAGAAATTACGCTAAAGTGAATTAAATGAAAATTAATTTAAAAAGATTTTTCCCCTGATTTCTTAAAAGGACTTCAATTTAATCTTCTCTTGCTGACTCATGATTATCATAAATATCAATAGTTATGGTATAATTGTAATGGAAGTACAGGAATTGCAGACTAGATTCTGGACCTTCCACTTTTTTACCTTGAGAGACCCCAGTATCATCATATTTGAGTGAAACATGTAGAGAGCACAATTTTCTCTTGAGTTTTGACTTTGGCTAATATTCTAGTTATAAAGAACTTCAAAAATTGCATTTTTAGTATTATAACTTATTGAAAGCATGTTTAGTGTCTATATACTGAATTCATTTTAAAATATCTATAAACATCATTTCCTAGTCTATGTAATAATTAAATCCATAGCTTGACTCAGTGAAGTAACATTGGGTGATAACAAAATAGTTAATATATAACCTTATGTGCTTAAAACAATGTACAACTGTTTTACTTACATAGTAACCCTGATTTTCTAAGTTTCTGAAATTATCTTTCACTTTAAATGTGCAAAGATGACTGAGATAATCAAGTATGGATTACCTTTTGAAGAAAAAATAATAAACCTTTAATACTTTTTGAAAGTTTTAGTATTTGGACATTTCCCCTTTCTGATCGCTCAAGGTTTATTTTGTGAGCCATATCTTTGTTTATGGAACTGTTCAGAAATTTGTTTTGTTTTTGTGTACTTTGAGACAATAATAATAGCATTTCTATTGCTATTTACCATTTGCAACAAATTTTGCAAGTGATCTGATTTTATTCTCAAAACAACCTTTGAATATAAGTGCTGTTATCCCCATTATTTTACAAATTAGAAAACTGTGGTAGATAGAGCAATTATTTTATTTTCTCATAGTTCCGTAACTAACTGTATGAGGCTGGACTTGAATTCATATCTTCTTAATTCCAGATCCTATGCTCTGTCTACTGCACCTTCTAGTTACTTATCAGTTAAGTCTTAGTGTAGTCTTATTTCTGTGAATGATTCCTCAACCCCTATTTCAGATATTCAAACAGATCTATTACACCTTATCAGTTTATATATTCCTAACTGTGATGGAGATTATATCCTATCCATGTATACCTATCCTCTGTACTAAGTTCATCTGTCCAATATTTGTGGGCCTTTTTTACTTCTTCTAATGTCAAGAAGATACATTGGAGTACATTAATTACATCTCATTTTCACCACAAAAGCAGTCCTTTGTTATGTACTTTAATGATTTAAAAAAATAGTTCTGTTTTGTAATTTCTCATTAGTTGCACAAGTTTGATCTTTTCCAGAGGGTGCTGCACATCATTCTTTCAATGACTGTGGTGTTTATGGCATATATTCATCAAAAGGTATTCAAGAAGGTTTCTTTTTTTTAATATGTTGGGCATTTTGATTTTATTAGTTAAAAGTTGGGCTGGCATGTAGATAGTCTTTGAATTGGGATAGGGGGAGGCAGAAGAGGACTCTGTTTCTTTATCACCACTGGTTTCTGGCTCAGCGGGATTGTGCTGGCATGGTAGAGACCAGTCATGCAGAGGTGTTTTTGTTTTTGTTTTTTTTCTGAGGCAGTTGGGGTTAAGTGACTTGCCAGGAACTGGGGTTAAAGGTCACATAGCCATATTTGAACTCAGGTCCTCCTGATTTCAGGGCTAGTGTTCTGTCTATTATACCAACTAGCTGCCCCATGCAGAGATTTTTATGGCATTTATTCTTGATGATGTGCTGCAACATTGATGGGCTTGGCCAGAGCCTCTCAAATAATGTCTTGGTAAAGATATTTTGGATATTTGAGTTTTCTCTTGGTTGAGGATTAGCCATTTAATTGTTTATACTTTTTTTTTTTGGACTTTTCTTTTTGGTGACAGAAATTACTCTAGAGAGAATTAAATGAAAATTTGTGTTTTCTTTTAAATTTAAATACGTGTTTTAAAAGACTTGTCAAAAGTGAATTCACTTTTCAAAAAGTTCAGGATGAATAGTCCCCTATTTAGTCAATTTCAGTGGTTCCTTATGACCTCCAGGATTATATTATATTTTCTTTTGCCTTTGCAGTTTTCTTACTCTTATCTTTCCCTACTACATTAAAATTTATTTGGAAAATATTTAAGAAATAAATAAAAATACAATGCTTACTTTGTTTTGCATTGTATTAATTTGTACTATTGTAACAATTATGTTAGTTACATTAGTTACAGTAAAGATTCTTATGGTTTAGGGACCCTGGTTTCTATTTGAATTTGATAACACTTCATTAGAACTACCTGAATTGATCTATCTTTTCAGGAAAGCAGTTTGGAACTATGCTCAGAAATTTAGCAAACTATCCTTTGATAGTTCATTATATCCTTTGCTACTCTTTGATCTAACTATACTATTACTAGACCTGTACTACAGAGAAAGAAGAAAAGATCTGTTTGTGTAGAAAGTATTTATAATAACATACTTATGATAAAAATATTTTTGTTTATATTACTTTTTATAGTAAAAAAATTGGAATCTAAGGGACTATCCTAATAGAAAATTATGCCATAAGAAATTATAAAATGGACAGTTTGAGAGGAAACTGACAAGACTTCCTTGGATTAAAGGAGAGCAATTTATACAATGATAATCACATTTATATTATAGAAAATAACTTGGAAAGATCATAACTCTTATCAACATATTGTGCAAAAGGAATGAAAATGAAACATGTAAATTCCCTCCTGAATGGAGAGATGATGAGTATGCAGTGTAGAAAGAGATACATTTTTGGACATGGGTAGTAGAGAGAGGAGTCTTAAGTAGCAGTTTTAATAGATTAGTTTTTACTTATGACCCTGTCACCTAACTTCATCTAAAACTTATTTTCCACATCATTATCATTTGTCCTGCTGACTTCAGAGATTTGTTGTGAGGATCAAATAAAATAGGTCATGGGAATACACTTTGTAAATTTTAAAGTAATATGCAGTTGCAAGATAATTTAACTGTTGGATTTCACCTCGAAGTTTGGGATATGTAATATCTATATGACTTTTCAAATACTTTAATGTATTTCCAAAATGGTTTTGTTTTAAATTGTCTTTTCTTGGGCAGTACGCTGTGAGAATAAAAGCAACAAAAAAAGTGGTCATCAAATGATGTTTTTTTCTGTTTAAATAACCTTAGAATTGATAAAAGGTTCAATTATTTATTTTAAAAATTTGAAATGGGGGGCAGCTAGGTGGCACAGTGGATAGAGCACCAGCTCTGAAGTCAGGAGGACCTGAGTTCAAATTTGATCTCAGACACATAACAGCTGTGTGACCCTGGGCAAGTCACTTAACCCAATTGCCTCAGCCAAAAAAAAAAGCAAAAAAAAAAAAAGAAGTGAAAAATTTAAAATGAATAATAATAAACAATGACTAGAAACAAATGTTTGGTTCATTGCTACTTGAAACAACATTTATCAAATTGTATTCACTTTAATTTAAAAAAGAAATTTCACACAACTAATATCATTTTGACACTATAGGAAAGAAAATGTCCTGGGAAGAAAAGTTTAGTTTCCAAATTGTAATATACTCATGATAATTAAAAGAAAGACTACAAAAAAATTTTTTTTCCTTAAAATTGCTGTTTGGGAGGTAGTGAATGAACTGGAAGAAAAATGTTTTATACTAATAGTTGACTGATAGAATATGCAAGAGGAGGTGTAGATATTCTTTGAAAAGGCTTTTCATTAAATTATTTTTTTATTAAAGGTTTTTATTTGCAAAACATATGTATGGGTAATTTTTCAACATTGACCCTTACAAAGCTTTCCGTTACAAATTTTTCCCCTATAGTTCCCACCCTTCGCTTAGATGGCAGGAAGTCTACTACATGTTAATTATGTTAAAATGCTCAACAAATTGAATATGTGTATACATATTTTTACAGTTATCTTGCTGTGCAAGAAAAGTCAGATCTACAAGCAAACATTGATTGAGAACATGAAAATGTTATGTTGTGGTCCACATTTCACATCCCTCTCTCTGGGTGTATATGGCTTTCTTCACTGAAAATTGGAACTGGTTGGAAACATTTCATTGTTGAAGAGAGCCATGTCCATCAGAATTGATCATCATATATAGTCTTGTTGTTGCCATGTATAATGATCTCCTGGTTAAATTATTTCTTTTAAAATTAAATTTTAATGCTGGAAAACTCCTTGGAAAAGAGTTAATCAATTTGTTTTCAATAGTCTTATGAAAGGAATTGTTGAACAGAAGAGTCCATTGAATTCCAGAAAACAAAGGTACAGATGAATCCTTGACTTTGCAGTCCGAGTAGTTGATGGCATGTCAAATTGAGGCATCCAATTTTGTAGAAACAAGTACCTTATAGATAGCATAGTCTTCTGTAGTTGTCGGAGAGAAGCTGTAGAGGAATAATTTACATTACCTGTTTTCTATTTTCCTTGATGACATTTTGGAATTGAAGTATATGAAAGATCTATTCTTGTTGGGGCTTTTTATTTTCAAAACATATACATGGATAATTTTTCAACATTGACTGTTTGAAAATTTTGTGTTCTATTTTCCCCCTACTTCCCTCTACCCCCTTCCCTAGAATCCCATGTGTTAAACATGGTAAAAATATATGTTAAATCTAACATATGCATGCATATTTATATAATTATCTTGCTGCATAAGAAAAATCAGAAAAAATGCAAGCAAACAACAACAAAAAGTAAAAATGCTATGTTGTGATCCACACTTAGTTTCTATGGTCTTCTCTGGGTGTAGATGGCTCTCTTTTAATGTTAAGATTAATAATTATACTTTTTTTTTAAGAGAAGAGTCCAGATTCAAGCAGCCATTCATTTACACATTCATCTCTAGACTGCTCATGTATTTTATACTGCCTTAATTTTAGTCAGTTCTTTCTGAATTGGTCATTTAAAAAAATTTAGTGGCTCAAGTAATTTCAACTAGAGGGACTTCCTTTACTTTTACAGATGGAAAAATAACATTCTTAGTTGGCATTAATCTGAAAGGCTTGTAGTGGTTAGGTCAGTGAATTCAGTTGTAAATTCTCTCATTTCTTACTGCTTTTTTCTTTTTTTATAGAAATAGTTTTAGATAGTTATTCTAACTCAAACTTCTCCATTAATTTCTGCATATTATTTATACTCTGTGATAAACCTGATCAAAAAGACCATTGTGAAGGTATGTGTTAAAGTTTTTTGCATGAATAGGTGGATTCATTTTTAGAATTTGTATAATTTTACAAGGAACTTCATTATACCCTTTTAATTCAAGTTAATATATGCTGGTTTCAGTGCAAAGGATATCATATCAAAAATATATTATAGGGAATATGGCTCAAAAATAAAAAAAACCCAGAGAATTGTAGACTAAAAGACTACCCAGAAATGTCTCACATGTATATACATGTGAATACTTCAATACTTCAAGAAGAGAATCAGTCATAGAAGTCACATGATAAACACTAAGTGATGACAAAAAGTGGAATGATATTTTTTATGACTAGGAAATGACTAGTTTTCAAAATGGAAATAATTTCAGAATTAGCTATCCATGCAATCAAATAATTTACTTTTTGGAGCAAAGATAAAAATCAGTACCAAATTAGGAAATTGGGAGTATTCTAACTTGTTAAAAAGCTTAATGATGCAAAACAGACTTGGATGTGGTCTAACACCATTTTTTACAGAAGTTTATACATCAAATTACTCCATCACAATGATATCAGAAGATTCTAGAAGCTGCCTCAGACAGCAAATACTTGGTCATCTTAACAAGCCAAGAGCCATGGCCTTTAAGAGTTAATGTGATTTAAAGTGCAGACTCATTTTTAAAATCCTCAGGAGGATGAGGAAGACTATGAGAGTCTTGACTTGTGATTTCATGTATAGGGAACTCAAGGAAGAATTTTCAGAAAGTTTGACGTGAAATCAATAAATAAGTCAGGTCATTCCAAGAAGATTTAAGGGTGAATCTGGAAAGGAGGTCAGTATAAATAGAAATGAATCTTTCAAGATTTTATGGTGAACTCTTTTCTTTTTCAGTGGTAGTGAAGCCACTTCTTTGGAAATCTAACATCATTATTGTATTTCATTGAGGAAGTAGGAAATTGAACCGACTAAATGAAACTGTAGACAAAGTGAACCTAGTGGATGTCCATACTGCAGGAGATGTAATTTGTGGTGTATTTAGGAATAAATTCTCAAGATATCTCAGACAGAAAACAAGTGCTCTGGGAAAAGATAATAGATGGTACTATTACTGAAAAAGAGTGCTAAAGGTTAATTACTGTTGATCAGTTAATAGCTATTGACCCTTACTCTTTTTTATTCCTTACAAAATCTTATCAGTTATATGCATTTCATGGATGACATCTTTCATAAAAAATAGGGGGTGGGAAGGTTCTTATAAACTTAATAGTCACAATTGGAGATTGTAGAGCATATGAATTTCCATGGTAGCATTAAAAAAAAAAAACCAAACCAAAAAACTGTTACAAGAGAAGAGAAGATTTGGTTAATTTAAATTAATGCCCTTTTCAAGTTTATTGACTAACAAGTTGTATCTTCTATATAGTCCAAGATCTTATAAGATTCCTTGAAAGTATACCAGGATATTATCTGGAGATAGATGGTATGGTTCTCCAAATTTATTTATGATGCTGATTACATCAATTTGCAGAACATTTAGGAAACTTGCAAAATGAGAACTATATTACTTTAGAATGTTCGACTTATCTCCATATAGGAGAAACAAAGTGAATGAAGAATGCTTATTGTCCAAACTTCAAAATGCACTTGAGCAGTTCAAGTCATAGAGCTGGTTTATAGTATGTATATCTTGGTCTTACACTTCTCTTGAGCAGTGAGTTGGTCCAGAGTTGAAGAGAAGGAAGCTACTAGGCTAAGTCACCTTTGGGAAATTCCATTTTCCTTTCAATGACCCCAATCTTATTCCCTGGGGGGAAAGGGGGGAGTTTTCTGATAGTGATACTAGAAGCATGGAATATTGCAGTCTCTTAAGAATTAAAGTTGTGTGGGGCAGCTAGGTGGCGCAGTGGATAGAGCACCAGCCCTGAAGTCAGGAGGACCTGGGTTCAAATTTGGTCTCAGACACTTAACATTCCCTAGCTGTGTGACCCTGGGCAAGTCACTTAACCCCAATTGCCTCAGCAAAAAAGCAAAAAAAAAAAAAAAAAAAGAATTAAAGTTGTAGACAATTGAGAGATGCGTGGGAGACATAGACTCTTAGATACTACTGTTTTCTCTTGCTTGGGCTAAAATATTCCCAGTTCCTCCAGCTGAGCCACATAAGGAATAGCAGTGTCAAGCTCTTGCATCCATTTAAATTCTCCTTCTCTAACATGGGCTGGGAAATGAATATAATGTCTATATATGTTTTGGCTAGGATGGAATATCATAGTACCACTGATTCTCATTTTGGGAAAATAAGCCTCTTACAACCTTACAACTAAAAGTAAGGTTGTTTTCATGTTTTTTTTGCAGCCATATCACACCACTTCCTTGCACTGCTTTGGAATTTGCCTTACAATTCACTGCAATTCCTAGAGTTGATTTTCAAGTTCTTTTGTATAATCACATGTAGTTTGTTTGTTTGTTTATTATTTATTTATTTTTTTGATGGACTTCTAAGGTCCCATTTACTTTTTTATTAAAGCTTTTTATTTGTGTAACTTATGTATGGGTACTTCCCCAGCATTGATCTTTACAAAGCTCTCCATTACAACTTTTACCCCCAGTCCCCTCCCCTCCCCTAGATGGCAGGAAGTCCACTAACATGTAGTTTATTTTTGAACCCAATTTGGAATTTATAAAGCTACTACTGTATATCAGGCATTGTGCTAAGTGTTTTACACTATGATTGCATTTATTCCTTATCACATTGTCATATCAATGCTAATATTACCCTTATTTTTCAATAGAAGAAACTGAGGCAAACAGATTAGATAATTTGCCTAAAGTTACACAGCTACTAAAGTGATTGGATTTGAACTCAGACCTTCCTGGCTCTAAGTGCAGAGTCTGTACTACCTGGTTACTCCAAGTCTAGGACTTTACATTTAATCCTGTTCCATCTTAAAAATCATTGTATTATTGCATTGCATCAAAATCTTTTTTTAACATGTATTAGATTTCCTGCCATCTAGGGGAGGGGGTGGGGAGTAGGAGGGAAAATTTTGTAACAAAGCTGCAAAGGTCAATGTTGAAAAATTACCTATGTATATGTTTTTCAAATAAAATGCTTTAATAAAAAAAAAGAAAGAAAGAAAAGGGGAAAAAATGTTTTTTTAATCCTGACCTGATTAGATAGATTATTCTTTCCAGTGTTATATCAGCTTTTGATTTGATAATAGTCCATTTCCAACAACAGCTCCAATTAGAGGCTTCTTTCCTGTGGACATTAATATATTTTCATAACTACCCAGTTTGGGGGCTGTTATTCACTCTTATTTACACTATATATATTCACATTATTTATTATATCGCTATTGTCTATCACATAGCCCATATCTCCATACACTTATCTACATCTTCAACCATGTTGTAATAGCCTGCTAGGTGCCTTTCTCAACCCTGTCCCCATGCCTATCCATTCAGCCTCCAAAGTGATTTTCCTAAAATGTAGTTCCTCTCTGCCCCACAAACAAACCTAGTAAGTAAACTTTTGGTGGCTCCCTATTGCCTCTAGGATCAAATACAAAGTCCTCTGTTTGAAGTTCAAAATTCAAAGTCCCTCATAACCTGGCACTTTTCCACTTCTCCATTTCACCCCCTTTCTAGCCATTGATACCACCTCCTCAAAACACTTCATCTCTTGGCTCCAGGCATTTTCTCTGGAAGTCCTTTTCCCTTTTCTCCCCCACCTGTAATGCTATTTTCATCTCTGCTTTCTGGCTTCCCTGCCCTTCTTAACTGGGAATTGAAACACCATTTATATATCAAAGCTACTATGTTGGAGAAATGTGTGGAAAAATGTAAGTTAGGAACTTTCTAAAGATATATAGAAACTGATGAAAATAAGCCAGCATCTTTACTGACCCTCCAGTTTTATTACATTTTATTAGCTTTGTGACCCTAGGTAAATAACTTTTCAGAGTATCTAGCCCTCTCATTTGTAAAACATGCATTACCTGCCCCATTGGGTGTTTATTGCTAATTAGAATATGGATTTAGAACTATCAGTGTTCTTTGAGAACTTCATCTGATTATGTGACTTGCTTTGCTGATAAGATAGTTATATCAGTAATTATTCAGTCAATGGAGAAGGAAGCATTTAAGTTTCTGCTATGTGCCAGGCACTATACTAAAGTGCTCAGAATACAGACAGAAATAAAGACCTTGACTTTTTTGGGAGAAACACTTATGTATATACACATACAAAGTATACTCAAGAATATATTAAATGTGTGATATAAAAATATATTAAAGATGAATTTTTGAAATGTACTCAACTGTGGGAGATAAGTTAAGTTTTCATATAAAAGGTGGGACTTAAGCATAGTTTTGAAGGAAACCTATAGCTCACCTTACAGAAGTGAGGAAGGAGTACATTCTAGGTTTTTGAGATAGGCAATGCAAAAACATAGATGACTGGAGATAGGCTTGAGTGTTGTGTGCAGGAAATAGTGAGCAAGTCAGTTTGGCTGGTTCATAGAAAATGGGAAAGAAATTAATTTCTTATGTATCATAAGTCTGGAAAGATAGATTGTGGCCAGGCTGTGTATTACTTCAAAAGTTAGTTCATAGTTTATTCCAGAAATAGTAAAGGGACTGTTTGAATTGAGAGGAGATACATGATTGGTCAGACTTTAAGAAAGATCACTTTGGTCTCACTGGAGGATGGATTGAAGAGGAGTGACAAGGGGACCTAATTTGGTTATTACATATTACTATAGGAGAATTAGAAAATTGGTGTTGGCTATGTAACTTTTCCAAGATGACTGTAACATGATGAGGTGATGCCATGACATGTAGTTGGATTTAAATGAAGAGGGTCTGTGCAGTCACTAGCCTTAGTTTCTCTAGAGGAGTGGCAAGATATACATCAGAATGATTGGAAATGTCCTTGTATGCAGATAGAGCTAATAGGATCTCTAATCATTCTCACTTTAACTGAGGTAACACCCGTTCTGTGATAGGCTAAATAAGAATTTAGGCTAAGTCTCTCTTTTAAGGAGTCCAAAAAAAAAAAAAAAACCCAAATAAATCTGAGAAGAGAAGACCCTCAGGGTTTGGGGCCTAAACCGAAACAATTGCTATTTGCATTTACTTCCAGTCAATTAGGACACATACTATGACCAATTGGGGGTTGGCCTAGGACCAATTGCTGACCAATCAGTGAGTGAGAGTAATTTGGGTAAAGGGCAGGTCCTGAAGAAAGAAATCTAGCCTCTAAACTCTAAGATATCTTGGCAAGTTTCAACAAACAACAAAAAGAAATAAAGAAATTTGTTAATTTGGGCACAGCACCTACAAGTTTTTATAGGATACCTTATATAGAAAGGAAGGAAGGGAGAAAGAAGATGAAAGAAAGAACTTTGTTGCCCAACCGACCAGTTCAATTGGGTCCTCAGTGGAGTAGCTTTTGTCACTGAGGTTGTTGTTACAGGTGATATATAAATAGAAGGGGTATAGATGTAATAGAGTTATAAACAAGATTTAGCAAGTGATTTAATGTGTGGGGTGAAGAAATGTGAAATCCAGTTATAATGTCCAGTGTAAAACTGATGTTGGTGTCCTCAACAGGAATGGGGAAATGGAAGGGGATAAAGCTGGGGGGGAAATAGGGATGGATTGTTTTGGATCTTTGAATTTGAGATGCCTATGAAACATCTACTTTGAAATGTCCGTTAAGCAATTAGAGCAATTCAAGACTGGCGTTTAGGAGAGTTTGGGGCTAAATTCAGAGATCATATACACTGATCTCATGGGAATGGATGAATTCAACTAATGGTGTGGAAAGTCTGGAAAGGACAAATAACTTTGGAGTAACCCTGTTTACCTCAGGTTCCTTTTTTTGCTGAGGCAGTTGGGGTTAAGTGATTTGCCCAGGGTCACACAACTTAGGGGATGTTAAGTGTCTGAGACCACATTTGAACTCAGGTCTTCCTGACTTCAGGGATGTTGCGCTATCCACTGTGCCACCTAGTCCCTTACCTCAGGTTCCTTATCTGTAAAATGAGCTAAAGAAGGAAATGGTAAACCACTCCAGGATCCCCTCAAAAAAACCCCAAATGCTCACAGAGATTCAGATGCCCTTGAAATGACTGAACGGCAACAACTTTTCTTGATAAAATTTCTTTCAAAACTTGTTTGGACAGCATATTAATTATTAGCAGAGTGTTCAGCATACAAATATGTTTTTTTGCCTTTTTTTTTTTAAAGAGGACTAATGACATCATAAGGGTCATATCTTGACTTGAGGGAATTTAATTTAAGTGAGACAGCTGAGCAAAAGTCATCAGCTGGTCTCTTTTCTCCATAATCATTGGAGTCCTGTGGCAAGACATAAGGCAAGCCAACTGGCGATGGCCCAGATATATAGTTAAATCTTTGTTGAGAAGTCAAAAACGAAAACTGTAATGACTGATCTTGGGCCCCAGAACAGATGAAGAAATGTTATCTCCCTCCTTTGAGTAGAAAAGTTGGGAATGGAAGCATGAGGTTTCAGAGTGTTGCATATGCAGTCAGAAATGTTTGGTATGTCTATTGGTTTTGCTGCCTGTTCTTATCTTATTTATTGGTTTTTGAAGGAAGGCTTATTATTGGCATTGCTAAGTCTGTAAATGACTTTAATGTAAAAATAAAGGCATCAATGGAATTTTTAAGTTGAGCTGATTTTAGTTGTGTGGAAGTTTAAGAAGCTTCAAATTATTGAATTACTTAGTATTTCTTATAAAATGATTAAATGGAATTTATCTTCCTTTATGATTTCATGCAAGATTTATTTAGCAGTAATGTAAATTCAGTTAAAACTAACCAGTCAGAAAACAAAAAGAAACTTAAGGTTTGTGTCATAGTAATCAGTGTAGAAAATTAACAATTTATGACCTCTAGTGGCTAAAATATGAACTAATTTATCTCAAGTATTGCTTTACCTTGACTTAATCCTGGAAGCCAAACTTACTTGGAAAATCATTTTTAGATTTTTTTCCCTTAATTTTTTTTCTTTAATTTCATACTATCTTTAAACAAAGACTAAAAAACCTAGGTGGGGTCAGTAAGAATAGTAAACAAAATTAAGCAACATATTAATGAGTCCTTCAGTATATACATATGTTCCATATGCTTTGAGTTTGTTGAGTCCTTTAGTCATGTCTGTCTTTACTCCATTAGGTTTTTGTTTTTACAAAGATCAACAGAATTTGGGAAGTGTTAGAGAACTGTTTAGATTTATTTAATAAGGCACCTTTGCAAGACATGCTACTGATGTATGAGTAAAATGAATAGCTGAGTAGCAATGAGTTGTGGGAATTGTGGGAAATTTGTGGGAATTTGATTATGCTCCTTGCTCTTACTGTGTGGATTCTGTGTGAAAGGCAGAAATTATTCTGAGACTTGCTGTAGGTAGTGATAGCTTGTTAATTGCTACTAATTAGTACATTAGCAGTGTTAATTGAAAAATGACAATAATAAATTTAAAAGCTTTGTTCCCTCAAAGTGCCCAGCTGGTGAAATAAACCTTTTTTTTTTTAATGGCAATTAAGGGACAGCTGAGAAAAGATTGTTTGCCCTTATTATAATAGCTGACATTTGTATAGAGTATTGTAAATCTTAAAGTGATATATGAATGTGATATTTTTACAGGTAAGCTAACCTATGATTCTGTTCCCTCACCTATGAATGGGATTAATAATGTTTGCTCTTTTCATGTCACAATGATATAGGGATCAAATTAAGTAATGTACAGTCAGAGTATGTAAGCAGTCTTCCTTGAAGATCTCATTAGGAATGCATTTAACTTCGGTTGGAAGTAGTGGCAGCACTTTTGTAATCTGTGCTGAATTCCTTCTTGGTCTGTCTTGAAGGTGGAACTACCTGTATTTTTCAGCTGTATTGTTGAGTTGCATATGACTTCATATTTCCCTTTTATCAATATAGAATTATATGTATTGATTTCTTAGCCTATAAATTTTAGCTCTTGTTTACCATTGGCTTGTATGTGCTTAAATTTTAGTTGCTCTTTTCCTTAATTTTTGTGAATGTCTCACTTTTGGGTGTCTATGTATGGTATTTTACTGAGTTGGGTTTTTTTTTGCAAGTATTTTTTTTTTTTTTTGATCTTATTCTTATTGAACCAAATTTGACATAAAATAAAGTAATATATTGATGGCAATACAAAAATATTATCTCAGATTAAATATTACTTCCTTATTTCTTATTACAGATTAAATTCCCTCTTTTCATCACTTGTCCTTATTTCTTAGGAGTTTTTTCATTTTTCATTTTGATGAAAAAAGTACTCCAAGATAACACTTGTTGCTTCAGCAATAGGAGTTTAAAAATTTTAGATTACTTAGTATCCAGTATTTATGCCAATTACAGCAAGCATGAGTATTTTCAGATCTTCTTATTTAGAAATGCTGTAATCCAAAAGATTGTTTAGAACTTGCATTTATGATGTCCTGTTATTTAACATTGCATATCATCTTATTTGATTTTGGTGGTACAGGAAAACTTTGATACTTAGCTTTGGAAAATAAATTAGAAATAAGTAGAAATGTTATTCCTCTGTAGTATGTTCTCATTGCTTTTTAAAAACCCACCTTTTCTCCAAATGGTGACTTTTCAAGTACCAGTCAAAATATTAAAATAATTTTCTCTCTGTTTCTTTAAAATGTTTGGTAGAAAAATTAACTACCTTCCTCATTTTACAGATGAGGAAATTGAAGAATCAGTTATAGTGCCTTTTCTCTAATGTTACATGGAGGCAGGATTGGAGTCCAGATCTTATAGTCAAATTCTTCTTTGACTCCAAATCTAATTCTCTTTCCACTATACCATACTGCATTGTCTTTTATGTCTTTCGACACATAATGGATGATTTTTAACACTTAAATAAATCAGACCAGTGATTTGGTAAAAATTAACATTCTTAGTGACTCTTATGTGGGAAACTGGACTGAACTATAGGCCAAGAGTTATCAGTATTTAGAAAACCAGCATTCTATGAAATAGTTTCAGTTACAGTGGGAAATTCTCAGTAAAAAGGGACAGAAAAAACAGTGTAGGTATTAAATTGACACATGGCATCCTTCAAATGTTGAAACTTAAATAGTAAGGGACCAAAGGAGGAAAATGTTTGGGGTTGTTCAGAGAATAAGAAAGTAGTAAAGTTATGCTTGTACTAAATTGTTCTTTATACTTATTGAGCAATGGGAAAAGTCAATGAGTTTTTCTCCTTGTTTAAGATGGGATGGTTGGTAGGAAAGTGTGATTTTGGTGTCATTTGAAATCAGAAGCAGTGTCAGGGAAATGCTTCATTGTCACAAAAGGAAAACTTAACAGAGATAGAAAAAAGTGAACCAGGCTTCTTCCTGAAGTAGTCCAAAAGTCTATAAGCACAAATTAGAAGATAATTTGTTGGGGCTATTTGGGGAAGAGAGGGGTGGATTCTTGCCATTTATAGATTGGACTAGATAGCCCCTGAAGACTCTTTCAATTTTGAGATTTTGTGATTCTGTAAAGTTATTAAACTGAGGATGACTGGAAATAATAATGAGGCTATCAAATAGCTTAATTTCAGAGATTTATCATCTTTTTTTTTTTTTTAGGAATTTGAAAGGAATTAATTACATTTAGTGAAGGATATTAGAGATACTCAAGTTTTTTAGCTGTACAATTAAAAAAAGTTTTATGAACTGCTAAGAGCTCAGTATGCTTTATTTAGATAATATTTTAAACTTCTTAGTAAATACTACTTTTATTTTTCTAGGCTCGAATAGCATTTTTACAAGGAGAAAGGAAAGGTCAAGAAAACTTGAAGAAAGACTTAGTAAGAAGAATAAAAATGTTAGAATATGCATTAAAACAAGAAAGGTATGTATGTTTCATATTCTCATATAACTGAAATATGAATAATCTTGCTTTTCTTTACTCCATTAAGCAATGTTTATAAAAGCACTTTGAAAAGTAAAAAGTGCAGTAGAGATGAAAAAAGGAGTATTCCTTTAGGTGAATAGGATAAATAAATCATGTTTAAAATGTCTAAATAGAAACAACAAAATTAATTTGGGACTTAAGATTTGCATTCTTTTTTAAAAAGAAACATCTCTCTTCTTCTGCCCCATTCAATAGTATATAAGCATAACCCACCCAGCATCTTGAATTGGTTTTGAAAAATTATGGTATTAAGGAAAATAATATTATGGAGTGGTTTGTCCCATAGGAAAGTTATTTGAAAATATAGTATTACAACATAGTTTTGTTGTAATAGTTCTAAATATACAAGGGCCTTTAAAAATATTAGACTTCTATTTACTCCATTTTTTCTTAGGAATTTATAGTCCCATACAAGTTTGTTTTTATTGTTACTTGAATGGTAGTTGTAGGGATATCACTGAATCACAAAATTTCAGAGTTGGAAGAGGGACTTCAGCAGCCCTCTGTTCCAGCCCTTAAACAAAGAAACTCTCTGTAGTATATTCCACAATGGGCATTTAGCCTTTGCTTGAAGACCTCCAGTGAGGGGAAACTTAACTACATCCTGAAGCAGGCCATTCCACTTTGGGATAGTTCTAATAGGTCAGAAATCTTTAGGGGCAGCTAGGTGGTGCATTGGATAGAGCACCAGCCCTAAAGTCAGGAGGACCTGAGTTCAAATCTGGTCTCAGACACTTAACATTCCCTAGCTATGTGACCCTGGGCAAGTTACTTAACCTCAATTGCCTCAGCAAAAAGCCAAAAAACAAAACAAAACAAAAAACTTTGTATTATATCAAGCCTACATTTTTTTTTCTTTACATTGTTTATCTGTTGCTCTTAGCAGCCTTTTTGGGCTACCAGAAAAAGTCAAATCCCTTTTTCACATGAAGTCTTTTAACAGCTGTCATTTCCCTTCTCTTCTTGACACTTAATCCCAAATTTCTTCAACCAGTCCTCAAAAGGCGCTGTAGATCCTCCATCATTCTGGTTGCTCACCTTGGTATTCTCCAATTTATTATAAGCTGATTTGATGCTATGTTTTTGTCAGTGCATTTCAAGCTCACATTTATTTTTTCATCCTCTTAGAGTTAGACACTTAGTAGCTGTTTAATCCTGGGCAAATTAATTAACTTCTCAGCCTCAGTGTACTTGTTTGTAAAATGAATGATTTGGATTCATTAGCCTCTAATCTGTAATCCTATATTGTTTTAAATCTTTAATCTTTGATTCTAGTTTTAAGATCTCTTTGGATCTTGAGGGTCATCTTTTGTGTCATCCATCCCTCCTAACCCTTTCAGCTGCATATTTAATGAGGATTCTAAATCATTGATAAAATTAAATTTTACTGAGTAAGTAATTTAGCACAGAAGAACTAACCTTTTAATGTTAGGGGACTCTGATTTCATCAGAAAAAGTTCAAGATGATAAAATACAATATTTAGTGTCTCAAACCATCAAACCTTACTGAAATAAAGATGCATGTTTTCTCCCTACCCCCATTAAAATTTACAAATAACTTGAAACTTGTCCAAGGATTATAGATTATAAACCCCTATCCCAGGCTATAACCTGTCTTTAAATTTAAAAAAAAAAAAATCTTTTTTTCCTAGTTACATGTGATTACACCTATTTTTTAACTTTTTAAAAAAACATTTCAAATTTCAGTATTCAAATAGTCTTCCTTCCTTGAGAAGGCATGCAATTTCATATAATTTATACATGTGCAGTCATGTGAAACATTTCTATATTAGCTATGTTTCCAAAGAAAACAGAACCAAACCCCTCTTCTATCTCTCCCCTCCTTCCCCCGCTCCCTTCCCCTACCCCCCTCTGGGGAAAAAAAAAAGAAAAGTAAAAAAAAAAGTGGGAAAAAATGTATGCTTCATCTGCATTGAGACTCCATCATTTCTTTCTTGAAATGTAGGTAGCATTTTTCATCACAAGTTCTTCAGAATTGGATCATAGTGTTGCTAAGGATAGCCAAGTCTTTCGCAGTTGGTCATTGTTAGAATGTTGCTGTTATTGTGTACAAGGTTCTTCTGGTTCTATTCACTTCACTTATGAACTGAATCTTTCCAGGTTTTTCTGAAACCAGCAACAGGATAGTCTTGATGAAATTGCACTGGCTCATTGTGATCTTGGCTTATTTTCTAGATAATCACTAATCAGCAAAATTCTTGGCATATATACTAGATGCTTAATACATGTTTATTGACGGACTGACATTTCTTTAATTTTTCAGAGAAATTAAGTCCAATTCATAGTTTTGAATATTCCATTCCAACTCCTTTTTTGGGGAAAACTGTTACATTTGCCCCTCATCAAAAGTTCTATGTATCCTTTGCCATTATCCCCAGCTTTTCAAATTATCATGGTTACTTGGGTGTAATTCATCTGGCCTCCTGACTTGATGAAAGGCAGCTTTATTAAAACATTTTCCTCCTTATCTCAGGTATCATTTATCAATTTTTTATACTTTTTAGGCCAAAGATATTCTTCACTGAATCTAACTGCCAAAAAGAGCAGCTGTCCTTTCTCTAGTATAGTTAGGAGACACAGTGCACAATAGAATTGTGTTTCAATCTTGTAGAAGTTGTGAAGAGGAAGTTAAGGGGAAGTAAATCAGAATTTTTATAACATCTATTCTGTGCCAAGCTCATTGCTTTTCAAATACTATCTTATTTGATCTTCTAGACGCTTCTGCAAGGTCGGGAGGTGGGCGGTGGTACACTTTTACTATATCCATTTTACAGTTAAGGAAAAGGAAGATGCAGAGGTTGTGTGACAGACTGATATGAATTCAAGAATTACTGATTTCAGACTCTGAACATTATGCAGCACTGAATAGAGTGCAAGTAAAAAAGGTGAAAACTATCATAAGCACATCAGAATTTTAATTTAGAATTTTTGTCAGAAAAAGGATTTTGTACATCTTCAAAAGGTTACCATGTTAGACATTCAATTTACAAAATCAGTTCAGTCCTAACTTGAAGGGAGATACAAGTCTAGCATTCTTTCCATTATGTCATTTTGAGTGGAAGAACTTAAGTTCAAACCTCAGTTATCCTTTTTGACCTTGATGAAGAAAAACACTTAATGGTTAAACTAATTCAAGGAATTCTTGGGACAATGCAGTATAATTCTTAAAGGACTATATAGTTGTAATTGTTGATTAAGCACCTATTTGAAGGCCTGAAATGTTTTGGTGAGTTTCTGTTTTGTCAGTTTATTCTTATTTTTTTAGGGCAAAATACCACAAATTAAAATATGGCACAGAATTGAACCAAGGTGACTTGAAAATGCCAACTTTTGAATCAGGTAAATATATTTATACATACACACAAAAACACATCTCCCTCTACTACCTTTTGTGATTTTGTATTTGTATTATCTTTATTTTGCTTTGATATGATTGGTGAAACATAACAGTTTTGAGCCTTCCTTCCTTGCTCCCTTTCTTCTTCCTTCCCTCCTAGAAATGTAGTGAAACAGAAAAATTAAGTATCTAAAAGAAGCCTGAGGGTGTCCTGTTCTTTTTAATAATCCTGATCCAAGCTATGAAGTAACTTACATTTTATTTAGAACTTGGAGAGATGTGCTTAATATTTTACCTGTAATTTTGTCCCACCCCCACAAATAATTACAAGTTTGCATTTAGAATATTCAACAGTAATTAACTGTGAGAGGTTGGGAATATGATTGGATCTGGTACTTAAGAAGATCTGAAGAGACTGTACATATGTTAAGCCCAGATTTCTCATTACCTCTAAGTAACCTATTTACTTACTCAGCAGTTCAGCCTAGGAGAAAGTGGTTTAATTTAATTTTGGCACCAAGTTTCTGGTGTGGCAGGAGAAGATAACAGGAGAAATAGTCACATCTCTTTATTATAGAGGAGGTACAGGGTAATATCAAATAGAAAGCAGTAGACTTGAAGTCACTGGATTCAAGTATGAACTGTTCTTAGTAATGTTGCATGACTTAACCTCTCATAACACACAATTTATGTCTCTTCCAAACCCCCCCCCCCTTTTTTTTTTTTTTTTTGGAAAGATCATGTCATCTTAAGGGGTCAGATTATAATGTTACAATATTTATGCCTCACTGGTAATTCATGTTCAGTGTGAAGCACTGAATATTTCTTTAACATCTGTATTTTATTTTAATATTGAATTTCTGTTTTTTTTTAACGTGATTATAATTCTGTATTATGTAATTGGGATGGTAACTAGCTTTTGACTGAGTCAGAACCTTGTGGATTTTTTCCCCCCCTCATCTGTGAAATGAGGAAATTGGACTGAATTGAATGATCTTTATAATCTCTTAGCGCTTAAAAAATTTTTATTTTCTATAGAAATAACTTTAGTGCTAAAGAAAAAAGCACTTTACATACTTTGTCATTTTGTCTTTCTAAAATTCTAAAGAGAGGCAAATGTTATCTTTATTTTACAGAAAAGGAAATTGAAAGATTAAGTGATTTATATAGCATTACTAAGTTAAATGGATTAACTGACACTTGAACCTAATGATTTTAAGTCTGTTGCTTTCCATATTGTATCACCCTACTTCTCTTCCATAATATGTAAGATATGATTCAATTTATCTTACTATCTTTCTTTCATTGATTTTCCTTTTACTTCTATATTTGTTGATAGATAGCTTGCTTATAACCTAGAACCGGAGTTGATTAAAATATTAACCAGTTATCTGGCCCCATCTGCTGGTAAAGATATGAAGCTAAAGCTAAAGCTAAAAGTTCAGAAAAAGGAGCTGGGGCAAGGACCTAAACCTTCAAATGTGATTTCTAGAAATAGGGAAAATTTTAATTATACAAAAAGAATGGAGTAATAGTTGACAATGGAAGGGAGATTTTCAGAGTCAGGAAAAAAGTGTTGCAAAAAAAAAAAAAAGTGTTTCTGTATCTCACAGGGTGAAAACTAGTCTACCCTGTTGAAAAATTTTCAATGCTAAGATGTTTTTCAGTAATTA
The DNA here is from genome assembly GCA_023553655.1 of Myrmecobius fasciatus. Classification (NCBI taxonomy): domain Eukaryota; kingdom Metazoa; phylum Chordata; class Mammalia; order Dasyuromorphia; family Myrmecobiidae; genus Myrmecobius; species Myrmecobius fasciatus. Next base: position 57,018 of record JAJPUD010000643.1, read on the forward strand.
AATCAATTATGTTCTTTGATAATTAAAGCAAAAGCAAAAGCAAAAAAAATTATGTAATGCAACATCCTCGTTTTATGGAAAAGGAAACTGAAGCCCAGAAAAGGGGACATGTCTTTCCCATAGTTATGCCAATTGAGTAGAACTAATTTTCTAATTCCTGATCAATTGGTCTTCTACATTTTAATCTCAATTTCCTTTCCTTGGCAGTCTATCTCTAGTGTTTTAATGGAGGTCATAGTTGAAGATGTTTTATTTGCTACAGTTTATGATAGCACCCCTTTCTTCCCCTCATTTTTACTTTTAGGAGCTTGCTTGTTTTTTGAACTTAAATTGAATTTCGTTTTTATAAAATTGGAAGAAAATGTGACAGTGACTGAAATGAATGTTGATGTTTTTATTTTTGCTACCTAACAATTAAAAATATTGAAATATAAAGTTTCAGTGAAAATACAAATTTCTTAATAAACTTCTCAATAAAAATAAATTTTCAGATTTAGGAATAATCAGGTAACTCACTTAACTAGCTACATAATATAGGTAAAGGTAGAAACCATGTGTTTTTAGTGTTTATGGCATTTGTAGGCCACATCTTTACAACACATAGTTAATAGATATAAAAGAAAGCAAAATTCCAGTCTGCTTATTGTTGACTATTAAAGAGGTATTCTGCAAAGCAAAAATGGCAGAACATAACAGAAAACAAGAAATAAGTTTATTTGTTTAAACTTTAGGCAAGGTATGAAATATGTGATCTCCAGAGTTGTTACCCTGTGTTAAGAAGGATGTATCAAAAGGATTCTCTGTTATAATGAAGTTTTACCAAATGCTCTGGTTGGTGATAATGACATGGGGAATGCACCACGCCTCAACAAAGCATATAAAATGAGATTTCTTTGAGTTTGGTTTGCTTAATTATCCACATGGGGAAATGCATCTTGGTCATATTGTAATAATTGATTGGTTGTCCATTGAAAAAAAAATTGTAGGTCAACAAGCATTTATTGAGCACCTCTTATGTGCCAGACACTAGTAATGAACAATAAATTGAGCTCAGAATTAAGTAGGAGAAAGAAAATAGACTGAATTGCCTTTGGAATATTGCATATTACTCCTAAACATCTTTGGAGTGTTGTGTATGACTCTTAAACATCTTCATTAAAAAACAAAACAAAACAAAAACCCTTATTTTTAGTACCAATAGCCTATCAGTGATGCTCTGTGTCTGTGAATCATCAGATATTTAATCTCTGAAAAATTACAATTGTAGGTCACTCAAAGAGAGTGAAGACAGGATTGGCATGAGAAGGATGTGGTGTGTTATAAATAAAATTGTGTAGGCAGTGACATGACAATATCAAAAAAAATTACTAGAAATGGGAGTGACCCAGACACCTTACAAACAAGGAATAACCATTGATATATACCTCATGTTGAGGCTTTCTGCAATGTTAAGGGCCCTAGCGCAATGAGTGTCCTTCCCCTTGGCCTCCCTCTCCCCCATTCTCCCCTTGGAGAAATTTCCTGGAGGATGTGAATTAGAGCCTTACCAAGCTGGTTTGTGATTTACTTAGGGGGAAAACTAATTTTCTGAGATCACATATCGTTCAGAGTATCTGAAGCTTCAGTAAAACCTTTTGATTTAAAGAAACTAGATTAATTTGTATATTTAGAAGTAGATTCTAATATTTATGTGGACCTTTTTTCCTAAATATTTATTTTGCTTTTACCTTTTTCCCCTTAAGGTTTTGGTTTTGCACTACAAACAGCAACTTTGCAGACAATTTTTAGCAGTTTGGGTGACAGCTATTAGTAATAAACTTTTCCTTTTCAGAAGAAACCAAAGACACAGAGGTTCCCACAGTACCTCAGAACAGTCAGCTGACCTGGAAACAAGGCAGACAGCTATTAAGACAGTGAGTAAAGTAATATGCTTAAATGATATCAAGTTATCTTTTATTATACAAATTAGACTCCTGATATAACAAACCTCATGAGGTTTTTCAATGAGATGATAAAACATAAGTTTGTTTATTCACTTCTCCAGTAGACTTGGTATAGGGAAGAAGTTGTTTGGTTGAAATGGTGTATTTTATTCCCTTGAATTTATAAATTTGTTGTTTTTTAAAATTGAAGAGTAATTTTTAACAGTTCATATGTTCTTGTGAGGGACCTTTCATGAAACCTAACTTCTCAACCTGCAATTGATGGGTTAGCAAGAAGGCTTTATCAACAGTATTAGTATTAGCACTATTGACAATAAAGGGCACAAAGAAGGAAAAGAGGAACAGTGGGACAAAACCAAAAAAAAAATTCCTAGCTTAGAGCTGATCTTTGTTACCTGAATATGCCACATTTTGAATTGTCCTGCCAGGTATTAACTCCTAATTTGGCTCCAGATAATCATTCCTTAAATCATTGTATAAAAAAACTAACTAAATAAAAAAAATTGAATTTAAATACATTTTTTTTCAGAATAATTCTTTTGCATAGAACAAAGTAGTTGAACAAACTAGCCTAAGAATCATTTCAGATGTACTGAGATTCAATAAAATAAATTGAATTCAAATATATGAGCAGTTTTTGAAGTAGGTCAAGATGGTATCATACCATTCTACTTTTCTGGAGAACCAGAACCATAGTCTTATTTTATTTCATTTTTTTCATAAACATCCTTTTAGAGAATGTTGGTATATTATCTCTTAGCCTTACTTTAACCACTGAGAGCCTCAGTTTCCTTATCTGTAAAATGGGCATAAGTACTTATGGACATAAGTTTTGAGGATCAAATTAGATAGTAAATTTAGAGCTTTGTGAACTTAATTGATATGTGATTATCAGCTGTTACTATTAAATCTGGTTACTGCTCCTCTGGTTCTGATTGCTGCTCGTGTAGTTTATGACTAGATGCTATTCCCGAAGGTACAGTCCAGCAATTAAGTAGAGGAGGAAGAGGTATACATTGAGGGAACAAAAACCAAAAATGTTCTAGATTGTTCTATTTAAGCTGATCACTCAGAAGTTCAGTTGTCATGAATCAGGAAATCTCAGTTCAAGAAAGGCATAAATAGCTACATGTAAAGCTTTATTTATTTGTAAACTAGGACCAGTATTGAAGGTTCCTTAATGAGTAAAACTACAAATTTTGGAATGATGATTTTTCATCAATATAATTCCCTAATATTGGGTTCATTTTATGATTTTCTGTTCAGTGTTTCCTTGGAACAGTTTGTATCTTAAAAGCTGGGACTTGTCTGTGCTTGAGATGTTTTGTAAAGCATATTAATCAGTAAGCATTTATTTTTTGAAGTATACTTTATTTTATTAAATATTTCCTTGTTAGAAGCTAAAAAATTAGCTTTAATTTTTCAAAATTTTGAGTTTTAAATTCTTCCTCCTGCCCTGCCCCCATCCCATAGAATTGCAAGCACTAGATAAATTGTACATGTAAAGTCATGCACAACATATTTCTGTGTTACTCATGTTGTGAAGGAAAATACCCAATAGAAACAAGAAGAAATATAGAGTTCAATCTTGACTCAGTTTTATCAGTTCTCTCTTTGGAGGTGGGGTAGCATTTTTCATCATGGGTCCTTAGGAATTAATTTTCTTAGGTCATTGTCTTGAATAGAGTAGCTAAGTCTTTCATAATTGATCATTGTTACATTAATATTGTTACTGTCTTCAATATCTCCCACTTTTCATTTCACTTTACATTAGTTCATATAGATGTTGCCAGGTTTTTCTGAAAACCCTTACCTCCACCCCACCACCACTGTCATTTCTTATAGCATAGTAGTATTCTATCACAATTATATATCACAATTGTTTCAGCCATTCTTCAGTAGATGGATGCTCCTGCATTCAATTCTTTGCCAACATTCTTCCACAAAAACTGCTATAAATATTTTTTTGCATATAGGTGCTTTTCCTTTTTCTTTCACATCTTTGGGATACAGACTTTGTAAAGGTATTGCTGGGTCAAAGGGTATGCAGTTTTATAGCCCTTTGGACGTAGTTCCAAATTGTTTGCCAGATTAGCTCAGAACTCAATTAATAGTCTTCCATTTTTTCCCACCCACCCCCCATTAGCATTTGTCATTTTCCTTTCCTGTCATGTTAGTTAATCTAATAGATGTGAAATGGTATCTCATTATTGTTTATTTTGTTTTTCTAATCTATAGTGATTTACAACTTTTTTTAATATGACTCTTGATAATATTGATTTTTATTTCTTCTTACTGAGTATTGTGTCTAATCTGTTAGGCATTGGGGATACAAATGTAGTAGATGGAATGATCTCTACAAGAAAGAGTTCTTTAATAGAGGAAACAACAAAGATTTGGTAAAAGGCACATAATAAATGCATCTTTTATTTCATATACACAATAAATATAGAGAGTAAGTACAAATTCTTGACTGGATGGTATTTGGAAGATAGGGCACTTTATGTATAAAGAGGTGCATGTACTATATCTTGCAGGAAGAGGGGTATTTTTGTAAAGCAAAGGTTGTGAGAAAGGGAGTACATTCCAGTTCTGGGGTACATTCAGCCCCCTTGATGATAACCCAGTGTATGAGGAACAGAAGCCAATTTTGATTGGACTGAGATGTGTTCATAATCCTTTGAGACTGGAAAGGTAGGTGGTTGACAGGTTGTAAAAGGCTAAACTAGTAAGTTTACATCTTATCCCGTGTCCAAGTATTTTTTTAGATGACTGTTTTTTAAAAAGAAGTTCCTGTTCAGTATGACTTGATATTATGTGATTGGTAAACAATCTGTTTTTGTGGTTTGTAATTGATAAAATAGCTAGATCTGCATTTGGCATTGAAAGATTTTAAGCTTACTAAAAAGAGAAAATGATATGTTTTGCTTTTTAAAATTCTGATTCTGATAAAAATCAGAAGTATTTTACTAATAAGTTAATATAATAATTTTGTATAGACTTGGTGGGTGATCTCTTTTCATTGTGTAGTCTCTCTCTCTCTCTCTCTCTCTCTCTCTCTCTCTCTCTCTCTCTCTCGCTGAGGCAATTGGGGTTAAGTGACTTGCCTAGGGTCACACAGCTAGGAAGTATTAAGTATCTGAGACCAGATTTGAACTCAGGTCATCCTGACTTCAGGGCTGATGCTCTATCCACTTGGCCACCTAGCTGCCCCGATTGTGTAGTTTCTTATTCTTGAACTTGTAAGAAGCATTTTCACTTAACCTCAACTCACAAAAGGCTTAAAGTCTACAATTTTGTGATAATGACTTTTTTACTTGTTTGGTCATGGCTTCATATATTTCTTTAAATTTTTACACACACACACACACACACACACACACACACACACACACACACACACACACGTATATATTTTCCTATTTGCAAAAAGTCCAGTACTGCTTAATGTTTTAACCTGTGGAATTGAGGGGAAGAAACTATATTGATTTGACAGCCTTACAAATTCTTAATAATTTTAAGGCATTAAAAGGAATCAAATTTCAGAACAGGGAAAAATTAGATCAACAGCAAATCACTTGACTCTGAGCTATCTGTAAAGGAAGGAGTTTGGTTACACATTTCTTTAATTAGAATTTTCTGTAATGAGATTTTATTTTTATGTTTAATGTTAACACTTTTTTTTTTTTTTTGAAAATCTTTTTGGGGCAGATAGGAGTCAGGAGGACCTGAGTTCAAATTTAGACCCAGATATCTGGCACTAGCTGTATGACCCTGGGCAAGTCACTTCACCTCCAGTTGCTTTTCATAAAAACGAAACAAAAACAGTCAAACAAATAAATAAATAAATAAGAAGTTTTTCTTTTGTCCTACCTTTTGTCCTCACCATTGCAGATGCCATCCAATAAAGGATTTTTTTTTTCTATCACAAAGTAAAATATCTAGTTGTGCCATGAATAAACTATTCCTGCCAATACACTTGTCTTACAAAAACATTTCTGGCTTTTTATTTCTGGGCCTCTGAACAACTGGGGACTCCTCCCCTCTAACCTTATATATGGAACTCTCTGTGAATTTTGTATATTTACAAATGTACTTATGTTCTTAGGTTCTTGTTTATAACTTGCCCTAGGAGAATAAGGCAAAAGTAGCAAAATGGGAAGGAACAATTTTATTACTCACTTGGAAAATATTTACTGAATTTACTGGAAGGTATACTGGCACTGTGAAGACTGCAAAGATGGAAGTTCTTTCCTTTAAGCCAAAGAATAGTCATTTACCTATTTTGGCATATGTTCTATCTGATCTTGCTGATTCACATTTTTCAGAATTCAATATCTTTCCCCAACAGGTATCTTCAGGAAGTAGGTTACACAGACACAATATTAGATGTACGGTCTCAAAGGGTAAGATCATTGCTTGGACTCTCCGGTTCAGAACCAAATGGCTCAGTAGAGACAAAGAATTTAGAGCAGATTCTGAATGGAGGAGAATCTCCATCTAAGCAAAAAGGACAAGAAATCAAAAGGTATGATACATGTTTCTAATATCTACACTCATGAATATGATAGAGATTTTTATAAACTTATTAGCAGTTTATGGGACAGTCAAATCCTATATTTCTTCAAAGCAGTCTCCATTAGAAGTCAATACACTAATTTTAACTTTTATTTATTATTGCGCCATAATCACAAGTAGCCTTGCTGTGGACAGGAAAACATTTGTGCTCTCTAAATTTTATCATTAAGTAATTAATAGATACATGATATTGTATCAGTAATATGGAAAAAATATTAACACTTTTTTTTTAAGAGAAAGTATTAGTAGAGGGGGAAAATATGTATGTATAAAAACACTTATAATAACATAAAAATCCTGAGGAAAAAGCGTCAAAAAGAAATGTAAGGAGTCAAAGAGTACTTCTAATTGGGGAGAAGATATATTCTGGTTACTTGTTCTTCTAAATATAGGCAGCCTACTCATTAAAATTATTAGAAGTATTATTTGAAACATGTTCTCCTGAACTTAACAGTTAGTGCCAATGATTTTTACAAATCATAAAAATAAAGTTAATAATCTCTTAATAACTTTCACCTTTACATCCTTATTTTGTCTTGTTAATGATTTTTGCTTATCTCTTCCCTCTCTTTTGGATATTTTCTCCCTCCAGTATTTTTATAACTTAATGTCAACATAATTGGTTTCTTTGTAAAATCTGTGCATTTTGGTTCATGTAGTTAAAAATCAGCATTTAGAAAGGGGGTCCGTAGACTTCTCCAGGTTGCCAGTGGTAGTCGTGGTATTAAAAAAAAATCATCATGTAGGAGCAGCTATTTCTCATACCATGCAAGAAAATATCGATAAAATACAGTGCTTAGATTTGGGAATAGAAGAGAATTTTTAGTTTATGCTAACATACAATGTGAGATGTTTTTAAACCTTGATCTTTTGACTAATGTAGTTGTAAGTAATGACAATTTTGAATTATAGAATGTTTTTAAGGAAATTAATTTGGCTTACTTTCAAGTATATATGGTTATAATCTAAACAACATTTAACGAATAGATAAAATGATTTTGTTAATTTTAAATGCACCCTTGCTGAGGTTTAGTTTTCAGTAGATTAAGCGTTTTTTTTTTTTTTTTTTTTTTGTAGTTTACACTTTTTTAGCTAATCTACAAATTTTTGGATATCTCACATCCATATTAACACAAAGTACAAATTAGTAGGGCATGAATAAACTGAAATAAGCTTTCATTGTATCAACTTCTTCATTTACAATTTGTTCTAAGTTAGAGAAACAGACATGAGTTGTTCGAAAGTCGACATGAAACTGTGCTAACTATATTTCTATAGTTACATGATCCATTTACATATTAAGAGCATGATACAACAAAAGAAATTCCAACCTATTTTTAAAAATTCTAGTCTTAAATCACTTATGAGATTAATAGCCATTAATTTATCTTAGAACTAAATTATACTAATATATTAAGAGAGTATTTCATTAAAATCAATGATTTTTTTCTTTTTTCTTTCTAGGAACTCTGGCGATGTTCTTGAAACATTCAATTTCTTAGAAAATGCAGATGATAGTGATGAAGAAGAGGAAAGTGATATGATTGAAGATCTCACAGATGGAAAAGAAAAGCATCGGATGAATAAACATAAAGTAGAGGCTTAATTTTATATGCTCAAAAACTAGGGCACATTTGTATGCATGTATTTCAGATATCTTTATAGTGCTCTTATTCATATATTTAATCACATAATTATGTCAGCGGCTCTTAAATATCCTTTAAGTCACTTTTTCATCAGAATTGCCCATCTTCTCTTGGTCACTTTCATTTCTAAATTTTTGTATGTAATAAGAACTATGCTTATTGCTCAGCTGCAGTACCACCTAACAGGATCTCATAAGTGTGGTGATTTTTAACTGTAGGAGAATATATTCTGCCTTTTGTCAGGACTAGTTCTGCTTATCTTAGTATGTTTACCTAAAACTAAAAATAGAGTATTGAACAGAATTTGTTGATTTTGGTAAATAACCTATGGATTTTTATTAATGCTAGATTATGTGAATGAGAAGCCCAAGTCATATCTTGGCACTAGGACTCTAGGACTCTTCTTTCTTATCTTGAGCAAATCTATTGCCCTTCCTCCCCCTGCTAGAATTTACATATGTGTTAAAAAAAAAAAGAAAGTGTTGGGCTACATAATGTTTGAGTTCTCTTCCAGCTCAGAAAGATCTTTGTTAATGATTTTTATTGGTCCAAAAAAATCGAACTTACGTTACAAGAGAAGTATCTCCAACTTTAGAGTAAGATGAAGTTATGGGGGAAAAAGTAGCAATGATCATTTGTGGCAGTTTCCAAGGACCATAGATGAATTATGTTTGTATGTTGTGATAAAAGAGGAAAAAACAGTGTAGTTGAGGGAGCATACTCAATGAGTGTTTTAATACTTACTGTATTTTATATATATATATATATATATATATATATGAATTTTTACCTAAAGTAAGAGGATTTCAGTGCTTTAAAGAACCTACATTTTAAAATACAGTATGGAGCTTGTGCTTCACCTAGGAAATTTGAGTAATATGGTACTAGGGTTAAAAAAGAATTGTCAGTTAGCATTCAATAAACATTAACTTTCTGTGTTGGGAACTGTAACACAATATACATTTCAGACTAAGTGTTTGAAAATATTAAAATACACTCTCTTAAAAATTTAATCAAAAAAATTTTGTGGATCTTGATCCATTTGCAGATTGGTAATGAAGGCTTAGCAGCTGACCTTACTGATGACCCAGATACTGAGGAAGCCCTGAAAGAATTTGATTTTTTAGTTACAGCTGAAGATGGAGAAGGGGCTGGAGAAGCACGGAGCTCAGGGGATGGCACAGAATGGGGTAAGAAGATAAGATAAAAGCAAATAATATTTGAAGGGAGCATTCCCATAGATGTATATATTGGGGGGGAAAGCTTTTAAGAGATTTGTGTGTGTATCTGAATGTGTGGTTGGAGTTAAAATGCATAGCAAAGGACCAGTGATGAAAAAATTTCAAAAAATATGTTGAAATGTTATTCAAAACCTTCTTTTAAACCTTCTCATTTTGATCAACTTGGGAAGTAATTTATGTTAAGTCTTTTTATGTTTTTACGTTTCATTTTGATCTGGTCTAGTTTGTCCTTTCAGATATGAAAGCAGGTTAAATTACCAAATCTGATTTTAGGTTTCTATTGGTCAAGAATTAATGCTATTTTTTTAATCAAAATATTTGACTTGTTAAAACACCTTAATCAGAAAAACTTGATGTGCTTTTATTGTCGATTGTTAGGAGTTAAACTTTCTAAGCATTTAATTAAATAAATATATAATTGTCTAATTATAAATCAAAGTATGCTGTACTTTGTAATTTATATTTGGTATCCTTTTTATCACATATTAAATATGTTTCTGTAAAATTTTTTGGCTTGATGGAGAAGCAGCATGATATAATGGAAAAAAGGAGTACTAGACTTGCAACCAGCATTTGAACTCAGCTTTCCCCCGACTACAACATTTAATGCAGACATGATTCTGAACAACTCACTTACCCTCAGTAAATTCATTTTAGGATAATTATTTGTGCTACCTGTCTCACAGGGCTGTTGTGAGGAAAGTGTATTGTAAACCATTAAGTAATGTATAAATATTGCTATCATTATCTTACTTTTATGCCAGAATGTTAGAATTTGATCACAAAAGTTTTAGAAGAAAGCTTAAATCAGTACTTAATGTAATGAAAATATACTTAGTCATTAAACAATGTTAACTCTTTAAAAGAGTGAGCAATTTCTTGTAGTTTGTTTTTAAAGTAACCCTTTATGGTTATTTTTGTAAATCATTACATAAAGGGCTTCTTCATTTCTCACAGAAAATCAATAATGTTATAGCATAGGAAATGAAATAGTATAAATCATATTTATATATAGACAGTGTATCCATGAGATCTTTATTCCATAGTTCTTTAAACACAGACTTCCATAAAGTTAATTGACTCATATAGTGGAGAGGAACAGAGACACAATCCAAAAGCACGAGGATAAAGTGGTACCGGAAATACAACCTACTCTTTCCAAGGACAGCATCATTACTTAAATAGCCAAATATGATTTTAGGCCAAGATGCATGCTCTGAACTCTTTCCATACAGAAAACTTTTTGGCCAAGGGTGTGGAGGATGCAGTCTGTGTTACATGTAAGTGAGAGAAAATACAAAATATGAGCTTTCAGCAGAGAGGTTAGAACAATTGTAATACCCAGTACGAACCTGGAAGGAACAACTATTTTTGTTTACTTCTCAATAATTGAGAATTTAATTTCTTTAATGCTTTAACACTTAGGTATTATCTCAATTATTTTTTTCCTTTTCAGGAAGCACTTTTAAAATAGTATCTTTGGATACTATTTTACACTTTGGATTATTTGGAGGGGAAATTTTTTTAAAGAGCAAATTTGTTTTCCTAATTTAGTACCTACACCAAAGAAGGAAGCATACACCATAAATATAGTATATTCACATTTTTCCTAAATTACATTTAAAAGAAAGTGTCCAGAAATATTACAAATATTTATAAATTTTATTTTATTAAGTTGTTACTTTTTGTGTGGGTCTGACCAAATATTTGTGTAACTTTACTTTGAATTGATTTAACAAAATAGTCTGTTTTTTTCTAAGTAGACAGTTTGTTTCTCAGTACTGGCTATAAAAGTGCTGAATTATATATAGCACTAAATATTACTAGATATGTTGTAATAATAGTAACGATAATGATAATAACTGGCATATATTACTTTAAGGTTTACAAAGCGCTTTATACATATTTTCTAATGAGTTATATTGCCTCATAGAGACACTTGTATTGTTAAACATAACTTCATTCCACTCTTAAATTTATTTATTCATTTATTTATCTATCCATCCATCTATCTGTTTCATTTATTTATTTGTGTAAGCTAGTAGTCCAGTTTGGGACCTTTTAAAAAAATGATTGGATGTTTTCTCTTATCTAGATATTTTATTGCTACATTTTAATTTAATTTTTTCCTCCTAATTAAATATACAGCATTACTTAATTTTAAAGTTTTTATACAGTTTCCTCCTATGTAACTATATAACCTTGCAAATGCCTGCTGTTGCATCTCTGATTCTTTAAAGGAATTATAATTACAAGTGCTTTATTTTTCCTCCTCCCCACCCTGCCAAAACTTCTTTTAAGCTAATAGATGAAACATTGTTCTAAAGATCTAATTGGTACTTGGGTTTATATATTTAGATTTCATAGATAATAGTTTGAAATTTTTCATTCTTCAAGAAAACAAAATGAATCATTGATTTAGGCCATGTCTAAAAAGTCTTTCATATTTATTCTACTTTGGCACTCAGAAATGCCCATATTACAATTCCATGTGTTTAGTTGCGTTGAGTTTTCATGGGTATAACTTTTGTGCACATTCCATAATCATGTTTGCCTTTAAAAAAAAGTAAAATGGCCTGAAGTGGTACAACCTCATTTCTTGATTTTTTTTCTTCCCCCTAGATTTTTTAAAAAAGGATTAACAGTGTAGAAGATTATGATGCCTCTTCCTTTGTGCTCTTATCTATTTCTTATAAGCAATATCAATCAGCAATTACTTACCAGGCAAGTTTCAGGATGTTGTCTGTGCACATATGCATTCACCAACATGTTCCTTATATTGCAATAAGTTTAACTTTGAATTTTTGAGAAAGTAGGTTATTTTGCAAATGATGTTTATTTTCCCCCTTCAGCTTCTTCTTATATATTGCCTTTTGTTTTTTCACTCCCTTTTGCTGCTTTAGTTTGAGCTACTCACAGCTTTTTTTCTTTCTGCAAAGAATCTATCTTACTTGGTAAAATGTGTCATTAATTTTTTCTACTTCATATAATTTCTGATAAAGATTATGCCACTTCTGTTGAAACGACCCCATTTGGTTTCTATTGCTGGGTTTTTTGGGTTTTTTTTTTTTTTTTGGTTTTTTTGGTTTTTTGTTGTTGTTGTTGTTGTTTGTTTTTTAAATGTGATTATCCAAACTGTTGTTTGGACTTATCCTACTGTCACACTGCTCTTAAATGATTTCTTTTTCAGATAGGATCTTTTGCTTTCTTAAAGCTGATTAGATTCTTTGTACTGTATTCATCAAGAAACTTCATATGAGATGACCTGTCAATTCAGTTTTTACTTTGGGTTAGTCATGTTAATATACTTGATGCCTTTGGCAAATGTAAGAGAATTTAACTCTTTTAGGATACATTTGAGTCAGTGATAGAACTCATGCACACATTGCTACTCAGATATTGTGTCCATAAGGAGAAAAATTACTTTAAAAATGATCTGAGACTCAATTCAAGTTTATTTTTCAAATTCTTGTTTGTCACCTACCAGTCAGAAATTCTCAGGTAGTCTTTTTAAAATATCAGTTGAGAGGTTGCATCTCTTAAAAAGGAAACTGGATGTTTTGTACGTGGATCTAAATTGTCCATTCTTTTTTATCCTTTTTTCCTAGAATAATTGAAATAATACATCACTTCACAAATTTTAATTTACAACTTTTTGATAACTTTGAAGGGAAACCTTCATAATAAATTGTTTTAAAAATTCTGTTGTATATTTTTTATTATTGCTTGAATTTTTAAAATTTAATAAGTACTTATTCCCTAAAAGTTATCTACCTTTTCAGTCCTATAATGTATTTTGATATAATTTGATTTTCTTTTTTTTGCTACAGGCTATAATGATATAAACTCACAATTATGATTCCATTGCAGGATATTTTGTCAAACCTTGTAATAACTGGGCTGTTTAAAATCAACCAGCAATCCTTTCCCCTCTCCCTGCCCTTCCAACATCAGCAGTATTCTAGTTATGTATAAACAGACTTATTATTTTCCTTACCACTTCGCTCCCCCTAAAATGTTTCTTCCACATTTACTTAACAGTAACTTTTTTCCAGGCACAAGTTTTTAGCTAATACAAATATGGATTTGTGGATGGCCAATTAAAGGTGCTGAAATTTCGTCTTTAGTAAATGCACAGCAGTGTTTATTTTCACATCTCCCTGCATTTCACTGGTCTCACCCCACAAAAGTGTGATCTAAAAATATTCAACAGTAGAATCTTGAGAGTTTTTTTTTTTTTTTTGGCTAACTTTAGTGGTAGACCTATGGAAGAAGGTAATGAGATGTGGAACTATTTTGGGTTTGTGTGAATGTTTTTATATTATTTAAGAGGCTTTACTTTGGAACTCTTATGTTTATTATATTGGCCATGATAACCTCATTTGTAAAGCTGCCTCTGCATGCAGAGTAAGAGGGAGAGAGGGTGCATGATTACTTTCATCAACAAAATGGCACTGACATATACTTAGCTTGCACTTTCATGGTTAGTACGCATGAAATTCATTTATTTGCTTATGATGCTGGCTGAATAATTTTTTTATTAACACCTTTCTAAAGATGCAGTAATCTATTTTGGGTACCTTTATATTTTATTTCTAGTTTTGGTTTATTGGTGCTTTAACAGCAGCAGTATTCAGAAAATAACTTACCAAATTTTTATTCATAAAATTAAATCAAATTTTAAGTGTTAAAATATTTTAAAATTTGGAAAACTAACATAGGATTTCATGCTTAAATTGTGAATAACAAGGCAAAGACTGCACCTTTAAATTTTTGAGTATAACTTTATAGTACATTTTGATGATGATTACATAAATCTATATAACATTTGATTGCCAAAAGCTTGCATTGCCAACTGCTGATTTTTTTTCTTTTAATAATATGCTGCATGTAGACAAAGATGACCTGTCCCCAACTGCTGAGGTTTGGGATGTAGACCAGGGACTAATAAGTAAACTGAAGGAACAGTACAAGAAGGAACGAAAGGGGAAGAAAGGGGTCAAGAGTAAGTGCAGATATTCTGACTATTATAATGTAATTTTCATATTAAATATTGAGGAAAACATTTTCAAATTATGTTTTGGGGTGTGTGTATGTATGTATGTAACATTTACCATTTTTCACAATGGGGCAACCAACTTTAAACTTTGTCTGTTGTACAACATCTCAAGTTCATATGAACAAAATTTAGTGTATCATTAGTGAAATGGAGGAACATTGAAAGCACATTTAATTGGATAGGGATGGAAGGAGAAAATTATTTTCTAAATCTTAAGCAATATATGAGATTTGCCATAAAATAAGGATGTTAGCAGTTAGTGAGGAAAAGGAGAGCCTCGTTTATCCTAGACAACCTCTGTTGATTACTAAATTCCAGTCCCCTTTCCCCTCAGCCTTAACTGTTACTATCTTTTGTTTCATGTAGATTTGGGAATATAAAAATACTGGGAGCAAAAGGATCCTTTCCAGTATTGCTCCTGCCTAACTTAGAAAAGGAAAAAAAGCTATCATAGCTAGTATTCCCAGTATAAAACCTTAAGAGCTTATCATTTATGTATCTGTGGGATTAATATGAAGTCCAAGTAAATGTGACATGGTGTAAATCACTGATAAGTTCAGTGGTGATGTTTATCTTGAAACTTTTAACTTAAATCAGCTTTAAATCTAAGAAACAAGCTGTTTTAACACTTTTTTTTTTTTAGCAGCCGTTGACTCCAATTCTTAAGTTTCTGACTTTTTTTTTTAAGTAGGTGAGAAGTAAAGGGACAAATTTTCAAATTCATTATTTTTATAACACATTTGATTCACTAGATAGGTTATGAAATGGTAGGTGTAAGATTTGAAGAATGAGAGTTTCACTTTGGAATTGTTTTTTAGAGGTAGGGTAGGTGTTAGTAGCTTAACATTATTGAAATTTGACTTTTTGCATTTTTCTTGCTATAGATTTAAGTTGTTGCTATGTGCTAGTCTCAGTTATTGCATGTTGATTTAAGAAACTTAAAAATTAGAACTTAAGCAATTCTATAAGAAGTTTCAACCTATATAGCAAAATGCTTATTTTATTTTAAAACAGTGCTGGGCTGGTGCTGTATTAAGGCTCTAACATCACTTATTTATAATTTGTGCATGTTGAGTGTTTAAGTGGTTTTTTTTGCATGATTAGTTATTTTAATGAAATTAGGATTAGTTTGGAAAACTAAGCTTTAAGAGACATACTGTCTTTGACCTTTTGGGCTTATATATGAAAATTTTAAGCTGAAAAATAACCTGCTGCAGTATTCTCAATGTGACATTTAACTTGATGTACCTACATGACTATTTTATTAATACATATATTAAAACTTGAAAATTAAACATCAGCAAAAGAAAGTGGTTTTGATTTAATTAAGTGTAGTTTACTAGCACAATTTGTTATTAAATTATGTGTAAAATTTAAATCTTGATCCTTCTTTTCCGTTTTGCCCTCTGTGTTTCTTCTTACCTTAGCTTTGGACAAAAATATCATTCTGTGTCCTA
Source organism: Myrmecobius fasciatus (assembly GCA_023553655.1). Taxonomy (NCBI): domain Eukaryota; kingdom Metazoa; phylum Chordata; class Mammalia; order Dasyuromorphia; family Myrmecobiidae; genus Myrmecobius; species Myrmecobius fasciatus. Next base: position 72,942 of record JAJPUD010000643.1, read on the forward strand.
CTCTATGTCAGCTTGATGATTATTAGGCCAAATTCTTCTTCTAGAATCCTTTCTTTTAGACTTTTCAGAGTATATAATTTAACAAGTACAAAATAAAGCTATTGGATTAAACAACTGTGACTTGTTTATCTTAAAAACAATTTTAACAAATGGCTTTATTTAACAATGTTGTCTTTTTTCTAAAGTCACCTTTTGAATTCAAAAAATTTTGACAATCTTAAATTCTTTATTATGAAGAAACTTTTGTCATTGACTATTAAACATACTTATGAATTTTTCCAAGTATAGCCTTGATTGTGGCCTATAATTTTTCATTGGTGTTAAAATCAAGTGAGTTCTCAGGTAAATGAAACATCTTTCTCTTAGGTGTTCTTAACATTCTATGACCAAGTCACATTGTCCAAAACCATGGTGCAGTTTCTTATCTTTTTTGTGGAATCTCTGTAATTATGCATTAATTATGCTTCTCAGTGTTATCAGCTCGTTTTTCAGAATGTCATGTTATCCACATAGGGTCTTTTTACAGGGATGTTTTGCAGTCTGATTAAAATGCTCAGATTTTGCAGGCTTATCTGGAATTCTTCTGGCAGTGATTTTCATGTATGTTTAATTATTAAAAGTGAATTTTGTAAGTAAAATTACCTTGTCCAAAATACTCATTCTTCATATTGTTTTGTCCAAGGAAGGCAGTTTTTCTTCATCCATAGAAGTAAAGAATTGATCTTACTGTTCCTTCAATTGAGTAATGATGTGCAGCTGCCAGGTGTCTTGGGAAAACCTTGGTTTCTGAGGCTTAATTAGGTTGCATCAATGGTATTTTCAGTTCTTAGTATTAGTTTTCATTTTCTCCTGCTTTTTCTTTCTAACTTTGGTGCAACAGATCCTGTTTACTTCTGTGGACTTGAATTATCCTTAAAACTCTTGACTTTACAATCTTTAACAGTCATGAAAATTTACTCCATAAAAACTGCAGCTTATGTTTCCTTAACAGGATTAAAAATAGAAAAGAACAATGAAACACATGCACATAGCACTAAATCCACCACTTAATGGATGGAGACTGAGCTAAAGGTTGGGAAACCAGTTCAGTCTGATTTCATCTTATCAAGTCCAAATAATTCTGGAGACAGAAAGAATGCTTGTCTCCAATTATTAGCATACCATGATAATTTGTTCTAAGACTTGTGTCTCTCTCAATAGTTTGTAGCTTTCTTAAACTACAGTTTTAATTGTATGTGAATTGAATTGCTTTAAACATTAGGTTTATGTAGCTTTTTGAAAAGTTATCACTGAGGAAACTTCACTAGACTTTATACATTTAACTAGCTAGAATATAATCAGTTTGCCTTGGTCTATAAGCATAATTGTTAAAGAACTCCAATAGACCTGCTTTCCCAGTGTAGTTTTTTATTTTTTTTTTTTTATTTTTTAAAGATTCTGAACACCTTAGTGGGAAAGAAGACTTGGCAATTTATATTTTATTTTTACATTTCTCTCATTGCCACATGATAATCAAGATCTTATTTACTTGAATTTCTATATCAACTTACAATGTTGCCTATGCCTGGATTGCTAATGGAGAATGGTACTTGGCAAAATTAAAACATTTTTCATTATTCATGACTATTCTTAGCTTCACGTCAAAAGTTACAGTAATCTATGAATTAGCCATGATATGACTTAGAAAGTTTTCCAGAAGAATGAATAAAATTTCAATATTTTGATTATTCTTTCTTGACTCTGCTTTTTAATGCTTACCATAAAGTATTTATTGACTCTCTGCTATGTTAATGACATTCTTTTCTCTGTTTACTAAAGAGATTTTCTAAAAATCTCCAGATTTTAGTAAACTGATAAAAAATTTGGTGGAAAGTCTTTCATAGAGATTTGGAAGACATTTGTTTTTACCACATTATAATTGTTAATATAAAATCCATTCTTTTTCTTACTCATTTGTAAAAAAAAATTTTCAGTGAGGAAAAGAATGCTCATCCCTTTGAACTATTTGAGGTTTGACATAAGTGGAAAATCTCTAAAATAAATATAGTAATAAAAGCAAATCAGAAAGCCTATGGTTTATATATATAATATATTATATATATAAACCATAGGCTTTCTATCATGGATGGGACTTAAAGATGATAAAATCCATTCTCCTTTTCAGCTCTTCCCCTATTTTCCAGATGTAGGCACTATAACCCAAAGAGTTTCCGTGCCAAATTGATAGATAGAACAGCTTTGAGCCAGGATTTCAACCACTTTGTTTTTGCAACTATACCATGCTCTTCTCCCTCAGTTTAGTCTGCTTTCTGTTTTAACTTTATCTTATACCTTTAAAGTTATTTTTTTGCTAGAATGGAATTTATATTTTGCCAATTCTCTTGTCTGCCAAAAGAAAAAATATAGCTGTAAAATCCTAGATTTGTTTATTAGTGCTTTAAATATTCTGAAAAAGTAGTTGGGAATAAAGAAAAGGCGTCTAATAACTGTTTTACTCATTCTGTGCCTTCTTAGCAAGTCTAATAAACCAAATTTTCTTTTAATTTTACTATTTTGAGCTAACATAATAGTAATTCATCTCTTTCTCCTTCTTGAGCTATTAGGTTTTTCATAGCTCTCAGGTTCAACATATTTGACTATGCTGCTTATGTTTCCTTAATAGGCAGCAAGATGGCAAAGTGGATATAGTGCTAGGGCTGGAGTTGGGAAAAATTGAATTTATATATGACTGTAGGGTTTTAGCAGCTGAATGCCCCTTGGCAAGTCAGTTAATTTCTATTTACCTCGGTTTCCTCATTCTGTAAGTGAAAATAATAGTACCTACCTTTTCCCAGAAATATTGTGAAGATTAAATGAGGTGATATTTGTAAGTGCTTAGCACAGTGCCTAGCTTGTAATGCTTAATAAGTGTTTATTTTTTTATAACTCTTCTTCATTTAAATCTAATTTATGCTTGGGTCAAGACATTATCATCATGATGTCATTATTCTCATTCATATTGAAGGACAAAGCAATGTAAGGCATCATTTGTTTAGAGATCACATGATTGAGCTTAAATTTAAAGGATCAGGATGGTTTGAAGGGACTCAAAGGTCAAGAAGTCCCATGGAAGTTAAATAATTTTGTTGCAAGAGTCACACAGATAGTAAGTAGTAATGCCATAATTAAAACCTAGATTTTTCCATTACACCATGTATTTTAGCATTCTACAGACTATCTGATTAAAGAACCATGCTTCTTTGAATCTTGGTTCTGTTTATTAGTTTATAACATTGGGCAAAGTCATTGAATTTCTCTGAACCTATTCAAATTGACAAAGTATACTTCTCTCTTCTTACAGGATTCTTTCTCTAATTTAAATGTTTTTGAAAGCAGTTAGAACATACTAAGAAGGGAAAGTCCATATTTCTTATTTGGTTTTCCCCTCTCCCTTTTTAAAAGATAAAATAATTTTTATTTTTATTTCCCCTCTCTTGATTCTAAGTTTATCATCTTCTCAATTGCTCAACTTCTTACTCTTTATGTATAGATAAAACATTTGTGAATTGCTCCACTTTTTTTTGAGTTTCTTTGATTTTTTTTGCTTGTTTTTTTTTTAGTTACACATATAAGAAAATTTTTACATTATATTTTCAAAACTTTGAGTTCCATGTTCCTCCCCTTCCTTCCTCCATTCATTTCTGAATGAAAACACAAACAACAAAAAAAGAAAAATAAAATTTAAAAAGGTATGCTTCAATCTGCATCAGACTTCTCCAGTCCTTTCTCTGGAGGTGGCTGGTATTTTTCATCCATCAGTTCTTCTTAATTATCTTAGATCTTTAGGGAGAAGAGAGTGAAACTGGTGACTTAAATCCAATTCATTTGCAAGTTAGGATACCACCTTTCTGAGGTCATTGGTCATCTTTGAGAAAGAGGGACAAACAACTAAAGTTGATTGTACTGCTAAGAAGTCATTTACAGATGAATTATTGTACAATGTTGCTGTGACTGTGGATAGTGTTCTGATTCTGCTCACTTTGTTTTGCATCAGTTCATAGAAATCTCACTAGATTTTCTCACGAACCAATCCTCCTCATAATTTCTTATATCACAGTAATGTTGTATTACAATTATGTACCACAACTTCTTGAGCGATTCTCCAATTGATGGACATACCCTTTAGAATTTTTTAAAAGAGTAATTTTATAATTTTTACAGTTTTATTTTTATATTTATAATTTATTATAAATATTTTATAATACAATTTTATAAAGGGAAACTTTAAAAAAAATCTATATAAACTCATCATATAATCTGCATGTTTTCTTAACTGTCATCTTGTTTTGTTGTCTACTTTTATTTAAGGTGTCAGGTTGTCACCAGGAACTATTTGTTTTAGAATTGGCTTATTTTAATCCATATTACTTAGAATACTCCTCACCTCTCTACTCACAAAAACATGTTTTCAGTTGTTGTAAATTAGTGTACTTGGGGTGGGAGTTTTTCTTTTCCCCTTCTAGACTGGATCTTGCTCTTTTCAGGGAGTATCTTGACCAATGCAGATCAGCATCCCTGCAGTTTAGAATGTTAAGAACTTGCTGGGGGGAAAGACCCTGAGAAGTTATGTGATTTGCCTTGGCACAATCAGACTGTTTCAAAAGTGAAATACTAATTTTCTGTCCATTAAATAAAGTGCCAAACAAAATGTAATTAGAAAATACTTGACAAAATAAGAATGCAAGACAATAGCAATAACATTGTTGTTATTTTTTTAAGTTTATCTGTGCCCTGCAAGGATCTGTTTCTATTTGAGTTTAATACTACTGCCCTGGAACAATGCTCTTATTTTATTCACAGGAATCTTTATATACATACACATTTCTTTTATTTAAAGGAGAAAAGTTTTTGATCAATTAATAATCTTTATTATGTAAGATAATATAACATTATAAATAAATTATGTATGTGTGTGTGTATATGTATGTATATATATATATAAGTTTTGGTATATTTTAAAAACTAGTATGAATTTCTGATAGCATTTATTCTGTATGCTCATGTATATGTGTACACACACACACACTCTCTCTCTCTGGGAGTGCAGAGACCCTGGAGTCAGAAATACCTAAATTCAGATGTAGCCTCACGTAATTGTAGTATAATCCTGGGCGCAAATCACTTCATCCTGTTTTCCTCACTTTCCTCATCTTTAAATTAAGCTGGAGCCACTCCTTTAACATAATCCCTAAATGGGCTTATGAAGAATCAGACATGAGTCAAAACAACTCAGGAAGAACAGCTTTTGTGTGTGTGTGTGTGTGTGTGTGTGCGCGCGCATGCGCACGTGCGCTTTTAATGCATCCTCTCCATACTAAAGCAACTCTGTATACTCAGTTAAATTTTCATGTGGCATTATCATCAGACATTTCTGATGAGGAAGCACTTTTATATATTTCTGACATAGAATTTTGGAATAGAAAGACCTATTTTTCCTTGTTCTATAGTTGATGAAACTGAAGTCCAGAGAAATAGGATAAGTGATTTGCCAGAGGTCACACAGTATGTGCAAGAGTTGTTCATTGGCCTCTTAAGTCCTGTGCACATTTTGCTACACCAAAATGCCTCCATCAGAATTTATTTTTAAACATTATATGGGTTTTTTGCTGTCTAGTTCTTTCTTAATTAAAAAAAAAAAACCCTGTTTTGAGGTGATATGGGTTTTTTTTTTTATAAAGTAAGGATTTTTAGAAGAAACAAGCATATTAAGAATTCTCTTTAATAGTAACTTATATGTTTTATGTTAATATCTCATAGGGTGCTTAGACAGACATGTGATTTTATCAGTGTGATTCTAATCTTTAGAAAATATAGTGGTTTAATTATCATACTAAAGTTAATTTTTATTCAGTATGCTACAAAGATGACATGCATAGCAAATTAGAAATTTAAATCAAGAAAAAAATGACAGATTTAGCTGTTTTATATACTTGCCCCAAAAATGTACCTAGCCCTTGCTAATTCTGAGTTTGGCTTTGATATAAAAATGAAACAGAAAATTAATGTTCAAGAAGTAGAATCTCTGAAAATTGAACAAGGTTTTAGAAGCCCATTGTAGAGCTTCTAGCCAACTCACTTGTCATGATACTATATAGGGAAAGTCTCGAAAAGAATACTCACAAATAAATGTGTGCATGTGTATGTGTGTTGTGTATTGTTGTGGACAAATGATTCAATTTAAAGAAATAATCTACTCTTTGGTTTGTATTTTGTATAGACATTTGCCTCTGTTTTGGTTGTACATTTTCTGAGTTATCCATTTATTCAGTCTGGTTTGGAAAATTTTGATTAAAATATTTTGATTGAAAAGATTTGTTTCTTTTTATTCAGTCTGGAGAATAAAAGGATGCTATTTATAGATTACAGTAGAATCTGAGAATTGGGAAATAAGTTGAAATCATAGTCAAAGGTAAATGAATCATTTTATTTTACATATATAATGTATTTAGGTATTTCCGTTGTCAGTTCAACTCTAAGAAAGGCATATGTGACAGATTTTGCTCTGATAAATTTAAAACAAATTAATGTAGAACTTTAGTTACTTAGCATTGCTATGACTTTGTAATTAAAAATCTTTATTTAGGACACTTAAGTTAGCTACTGGGAAAAAAAGCACCTGCCGTTATATAATATAGATACTGCCACAGTTATAACTTTTGGAATAAGGTTTCAGATTCCTGCAGTCTTTTCTCTTCTCCTTCCCCTCCCCCCCCCCCAAAAAAAACTGCTAAACTCCCCTTTCTCCCCTCCCAAAAAAGGACAAAAAAAATCTTCCAAACTTTTCCCTATTGTGAGAAGGAACAATTCCCAGAGGATGGAAACAATTGAAAAAATTACAAGTACAGTATGTGAAAAGGAGAAGGGTAATTGATTAGAGTTGGAGCTTGCCTATTTAGGTTCAAATCATCCTTGTGATTCTTGTCTTCAAAAGATTTAAAGGAGAGTAGGCATGTATAGGAGATTTTTTATATTGAAGAGTTGGGTTTTTCCCTTTTCTTTTTTGTGTTAGCTCAGTAGAACAGTTAAATCTATTCTTCTTTTCTGTAAACAAATTATTAAGTAGAATGGATGAACACAGGTGGTCAGAATGAGCTTGAGGTTGAAGCTTCATGTTTCTAAGAACCTGATTTGGTTTCTTAGTAGTGGTTTTAAATCACCAGTAACTGATGTCAGGAAACTCATTCTTTTCCTTGTTCTTTCATTTTATTGTATAATTGATAACTAGATTTGGAATATAAACTGCTGAAAATATTAGTTATAAACATAACTCCAAAATATAACTGTTCTTAAGTACAGACATTTACTTTTGTATATTGGTTCACCCCCACTTCACCCTGAGACCACTGGTTAGGATTTTTATTTTTTATTTATTTTTTTTTTTTAAGTACAGCTGGTATAGGATAGCAGAAAACGGGTACTTGAGTCAGGAGTGTTAAAATTGAAGTCTTGCCTTGAGAGTAGATGTGAAATATTGGAAAAAATCACCACCTCCAGGCTTTTTACCTTGTTTCTGAAAATGACTCATGACTCCTGGAAGAGTAGTTTGTGGTATATACATGTGTCCATCCCCGGGTAAACAAATATTTTAACCCTTTATGTGACTGAGTAAATAGTAATATGCAACTAATTTTTCATCTGTGAAGAAATTGTTTTTGTTAGGTTGTCTCCTTAGTAGATCAGTGTTTAAGGAAATATATAAGTTTAATTCTTGCCTTGTAATCTTTCTTTCTTTCTTTTCTTTCTTTCCTTTTCTTTCTTTCTTTTCTTCTTGCTGAGGCAATTGGGGTTAAGTGACTTTTGCCCAGACTCACATAGCTAGGAAGTGTTAAGTGTCTGAGACCAGATTTGAACTCAGATCCTCCTGACTTCAGGGCTGGTGCTGTATACACTGCACCACCTAGCTGCCCCCCTCTTTTTCCTTTCTTAAAGGTACTACTGCATTATTTTAATCCTCTTAAATTTAAATCTTTTATTTAAATCAAATGAAGGCATTAGAATACCTTCAGTTCTCTACTTTTGTCCTGGGATCATTCTTATGATTTGAGGGGAAACCTTGTATAATTTAACAATTTCTCTCTCTCTCTCTCTGTCTCTGTCTCTGTCTCTGTCTCTCTCTCTCTCTCTCTCCTTTTTTTTTTTTTTTGCTTTTTGCTAAGGCAGTTGGGGTTAAGTGACTTGTCCAGGGTCACATAGCTAGGGAATATTAAGTGTCTGAGACCAGATTTGAATTCAGGTCTTCCCGACTTCACGGCACCACCTAGCTGCCCCCTCAATTATTTATTTATTTTATATATATATATTATTTTTATATATTTTATATATTATATTTTTATTTATATATTTTTATTTATTTATTTTTTAACCCCCCCCCCCAAAAAAAAAAAAAAAAAGCATTTTTATTCCCTATGAAGTTCATTGAGATCGGATATGACTTATACTCCTAAAATTCATCTAAATTAGTAAAGTCTTGTTTTCTACCTCAGGACATAATGTACACACTTGGAATAATTAAATTAAATGGGTGCCTGTATGTTTCTTTTGAGTTGTCCTTTTGAAATCGTCCTTAGATAAGGAAATAATTTAGTATATTCTTTGTGGGCAGAGTTAAGAGGATTTTGTTCTAAAATAGATGGTGGTCAGATTAATTACATTTTGTAGAGCTAAGTCATTAAGTACATTGAGAGTTTAAGTCATATATTAATCTTTGTTGTTCCATGAACCACTTTGGCTAACAGTCTGGTCAAACATATACAATTATTAAAAATAGTTAACAAAACATTTTTATAAATAAGTTTATGAATTTTAGACTAAGAACCCTTAGTTTATTTAGTTTATGAATTTTATTACATTGGGCATTAGACATCATTGTTTTCTGAGAAAGTGATAAATGGCATTGAGGAAGCTAATTTGAGCTAAAGGATGCTTTGTAAATAGAGATTAGGGCAGGAAGATTATGCAACTATTGTATTAAGTTATAGTTTGTTAACCTGTTTGGGGCTTTTGGCAGTGGAAATGGGAAGAAGGGAAGGGAGATTTATTTTTTTCAAAAAAAGATTTTACAGGACATTGCGACTGATGATAGATAACTTAAAAGCTAAGGAGGATGAAGAGATGACTGATAGATTTCAAGTTTGCTAACTGCGAAAATGATTGGTGCTATTAAATTAAAATGAAAATGGGTAGAAGAGATTTGGTGGGATGGGGAAGAGGGCTTAAGTCTTGGTCATGTTAAATTTGAGATTTGGTGATACTCAAATGGAAATTTTTGTAGGCAAATTTTACTTGATTATACCCATTAAAATTTTTAACAAGAAAGAACCGGAGCAATTTTATTCAGTAAACATTTTCTAAGTACTTAGGTATACTCAGTTCGCCATACTAGGCTCTAGAGCTCCAAAAAGGAAACTATAAAAAGCCTCATCTTTAAAAGTTTTAAAATCTAGGTTTATTGGTTATTAATCATGAAATAAAGTATACAAGTATAAGTAAGTGCATAGGAAAAGTTAAAATAAAATCCTCTGGAGGGAGAAGGGGGAGATAATTAATTCTTTGAGAATCCTTTCTAGCGAAACCAAAAGTTTATCCAAAAGATTTTTATATTTAATCAACCTGGAAGTTTTCAAGTAAGTTTGCTTAAAGATACTAATAGGAAAAGTTAAAATATTATTTATTCTCTTTTCTAATATATTAAAACAAATCATAATTCTTTGATTCAGATCCATTTAGTTAAAACGGAAGAGAGAAGTGGTATAAGGCAAAAACTTTTTTGGATGGTAGGCTCTGGAGAATGGGGAGAAGTAGCTAAAATTATCAAGAGAAAAAAGCTTTAGACTTCTACTTTTAGAATTGTGTGTTCTTATATATTAGTATACAAAGAAGTCATAGATAAACTTTCATTCACATATATATAAATACATATGCATATACATATATACAGGGTGAAATATCAGAAGAAATTAGAATAATTTTAGCAATGACTTAATTTGATGAAAGACAACATCAGGGAAAGTTAATTGTTTGTTGCACCCATATTATAAATCGTGTAATATTTTTTTGGGGGGGAGGGGTTACTTTTTTTTTAATAGTGAATTTTAAGTTGAAAAAAATCTATGTTTAATTATTACATATTTAAGTTATGTACATTTTATTTTATGAGAAGGTATCATGTGTATTCTGAGCTCAAAGGCTTTGGATAGATTTTGGGAGGTTGGTGGATAATGGGAATTATACTTTATTGATAATTGTTTTTAAAATTATGCTTAAATGGTATAGGAAATTTACAGTGTTTGGTACTGGTATTTAGTTTGTTGTGTTTTATTGGTAAACTGGTTGTAAAAATTTCTAGCAAGTCAAGCAGTAGCCACCAAATGAACCTCTGCTGCTGCCATTAATTTACAGGGGTCAACAGGACAAAACTTCACGACATGATAGCTGATCTGGGAGATGATGAGCTACCCCACATCCCTTCAGGAATCATTAATCAGTCTAGGTCACCCTCAACTAGAATGACTGATCACGAAGGTGCAAGAGCAGAGGAAGGTACAAAAAATTTAGCTGCCATATTTGTTTATATTACAGAAGATTTTCATTCCAAAATATAGCTCCTTTTTCCTCACACTTGCTGCTGTTTGAGTTTTAATAGCAAGTCTTCAGTATGATCTACAGAGAGATTTTGGATATATCCTTGATAATAAAACTAAAACATACATTGTAGAATTTTAGTTTCTAATTTTAAATCAGCAAATTATTTTTCATTCTATGTCAGGGAAGCATTGCTTCCTATATGATTTCCTTATAGGTTCTTTTTCAGGGCGTTTTTCAGAAGACTAATTTTAGTTTATTTTATATAGTAGTAATTAGAAATTATAGTAATTCCTTTAAAGAAAAAGTATGTTAAAAATTATGTATTTGGAGGAAAAAAGTCTATTTTTTGATTTTGTATTGTGTTACGTGTATGTATATGTGTGTGTGTGTGCGTGTGTTTGTATGTATATGTACACACATGTACAGCCTGATAACTTCTTTTAGAATGAAGTATATAGAATTGAGTACTTTTGACATTTTACCTGATCTTAGTATTAGACTTTTATCAAATAAAGATAACATCTCTTAGATTGAATGTAGTATCAATTTCAACTATTTTATGAGAGTATTTGATAAAAATTTAAATTAAATTTAAAAATTAGTAGATTCTCTGTTTGCTGACAGTTGATTTTTGTGTGGTACCTTAGTTAATAAAGTATTTCAAATTAGCCACAGTTTCCTAGTTATGTTTTTCCTTTTGAACCCTTTCACTTTTTTTTTTTTTTTTTTTAAATGAGTGAAGAATTTAATACTTATTTATTCATCAATTAGGATAGCTAGGTGGTTCAGTGGAGATCCGGGGTCAGGAAGACCTGAGTTCAAATGTGGCCTAAGATGCTTACTAGCTATGTGATCCTGGGCAAATCCTTAATCCTGTTTACCTTTGTTTCCTCATCTGCAAAATCAAATCACTCCTGTATCTCTCCCAAGAAAATCCTAAATGGGGTCATAAAGAGTCAGTCTTAACTTAACAGCAATAATTAATAGAATTGAAAGACATCTGGATAAAAAACATTGTGTTGCTTGGGCTTAGTTCTCCACCCCCCCCACCCTCATTACTTATGTGCACAGATATATACACAGAGCTGATAAGAATTTTTTACAGAGTAGGGTTTATGTTAATGTGTTTTGATTTTAGAGTAGGCAAACACTGTTTTACTAAGACAGTGGCCCATGGGAAAAAAACAAATTCAAGAGTATACTACATAATTAAAAAGCAACTAATTTTTTTTTATTTAAAGAAATAAAAATTCTATATGTATAAAGGTAGACAACATGGCATTTTTCAGCACATGTAACAAATGATAATGTTCTTCCCACTTAAAGGAAAGGGGAAAAAATAGAACCATTTGTTTAAAAAAAGAAAGAAAGCAGAGAGGTACGGTCAGAAACTTTGTTTTAAAGCCTAGGGGGGAAAAGACAAAATATTTCTTTGACCTCTTTGGGTAGTGGGTTAAGGATGTGTGAGAAATTGAGTTATTTCTTATTTTAAAAATATTTCCAGAATTTTCTCACTTCCTCAAATTTTTCTTAAGTATCCTTATCCTTAAGTATCTCACCTGCATTGTAGTCCCACTTTCATATTCCTTAATTATTGAAATAGTGGGGAAATATATATAAAAGTAACAAGGGATTTTGAAATCAGTTCTGCTCCCTAATTTTAGATCACCTAATTTGTTTTTTAAAGCTACTTTGCAAGGGGAAAATGATGAGTTAGGAACTATAGAGTAATTTTTTCATGATAGTAAATTTGTATGTAGAAAATCTTAGTATTGCGTGTGTGTGTGTGTGTATGTATATATATATATATATATATTACCTATATATGTTATCAATGTACAGAACATCAGATAATTTACTTTAAAAAAAAACAAAGTATTTTTGTGAAGGAGTTAATTGTTATGCTTTTTCAGTATAATTTCCTGTGTTAGTAGCTCTTTGGAGTAAGTTGAATTTTATAAAAATATAGCTTAAAAATTCTCATCAGAATATGTATGAACAAATGTCAGATGGGTAGGACTAGCTTGTTATATAAGCATACCTTTTAAAATTTTTAATCAGAATATCAAGTGGGGCATTTGTTTGTTTGTTTTTTAATACAAATGACCCAGTCTCATGTCAGTGTTTTTATATGGGCCAACAAATCATTCAACTGTTGGCCTCTAATCTTCCCAAAGCTGTGTATCATACCAGGAGTATTGATTCTATAATCTTAAGATAGCCAAAGTTTTGTTTTTTGTTTTTTTAAACCTCAAAAGGAATTATGGGATGATATTACAACTCAAAATTATGAAGACGTCCAGCTGTGTGTATGTGTGTCCCTCACGTGCATATGCAGTGTGCATGTGTATGTGAGAAACAAACTGGAAAAAATATTAGCCTGTCTAGTAATTGGCTTATATTACAGCAAAATGTTATCTACCTTTAACTTTTTACATCTGAGTTTTTTTAAAAAACTATTAAATTTGCTTATTTCACCGTTCCCAAATTTTTTTTTTCCATTTATAAGCAGTGATGATTAGCAATTTCTACAATTATAATCACACTTAAATTATTTTAAAATATTACTAAGTACATTCATGCTTATTTAACTGTGTTCACTATTTTAAATCTGTTGGTGATTCAGAACTTAATTTAATTTGTAATTTTTTACACCTTATAAGCATGGTATGAAAAAGATTTAGGAAATAATATTGGTATTAAAATGTGGAACTCATAAAGATGAATTTGACTTGGAATAGATTTGAAATGTTCTCTTTAATAGTAATTTGGATTTACTTAGTTTCATCTTTTTTCAATATAAAGTCATTGATGCCATTTACATTTTTGAACTATGATATGTTAGAATAATGATCTTTATCATGTGCATTTTGTATATAATTTCTTCCAATTATACCTGTGCCTAATTTTCAGATGTGGTTAGAATTACATAGTAAAAATGTTGTTACATTGATTCTTCTGGTTCTTTTTAACATCATACTTAAATTTCTTTTAAGATCTAGTTCATACTATAATTTTCAGAGCAGAAAATTAACATCAAAGCTAAATTGCTTACCCATCCCAATATTAATAGGTTAACAGCAATGTAGTAAAATACAGAGGGAAAATAATTCTTTTAAGTAATGTAATAGTAGCTATAAATAGAAAAAACAGCACATTTTAAAAACCTAACTTCAGTATTGTTTTTTCTTATATTCAGTGATAACATGAAAACCATGATTATTAATATATTAAGGAGTATTACTTAAAGACAAGTTAAATTTGATGACTTATTTTACAAATTGTAGTTTTTGGTTTTTGGTTTTTTTGCTGAGGTAATTGGGGTTAAGTAACTTGCCCAGAGTCACATAGCTAGGAAGTGTTGTGTCTGAGACAGATTTGAATTCAGGTACTCCTGACTTCAGGGCTGGTACTCTATCCACTGCACCACCTAACTGCCCCATACAAATTGTATTTTAAACTTTAAAGTTCAGTGGTAAATTTTAGCTAACTTGTTTACTTTAAGAACAATTTGGGGAAAATAAAAGAATGTAGGAAAATTATAGTCATATAACTTTTTTTTTTTTTTTGCTGAGGCAATTGGGGTTGAGTAACTTGCCCAGGGTCACACAGCTAGGAGAAGTGTTAAGTATCTGAGACCAGATTTGAACACGGGTCCTCCTGACTTCAGGGCTGGTGCTCTATCCACTGTGTCACCTCACTGCCCAGTCATATAACTTTCAAACTAGTAAATATAGTAATAGATAAGGACAAGTAAAGCCAGGAGATATTAAGTGACTTACATAAGATCATACAGCTAATTAACAATAGAATCAAAAATAGAACCCAGGTTTCTTGACTCTTAGTCCAAAGCTTTTGTTTCCTTTTATTGAATCCACATTAATAATGCTTTTGAAAAGGGAGAGAGATGATGGTGAAGTGGTATTCAGTGAACTATGAAAAATAAATTAACAAATTAATAGATCCCAATTCAAGAGTTTCATTGCAGCAAATGAATGTAGAGTGTTGTAAAGCAATTTCTGTTTTAATAATAATTTTGGATATGTTTTATTATTATTATTACTTTAAAGTTAGTTAAAATTAGTTAACTTTTATCATAAAGCAATCTTACAATTCTTAGATTCTCTGTAACCAATCAATTTAGCATGAAGGAATATAAGATTCTTCCCATTTCCATCTTAACATATAAAATTGTTTGAAATACTAAAAATACAAAGACGTGTACTATGAAGTTGCAGAAAGTTTGGCTTTATAGGAGATGACAATTTAATTAGGGTTTTAATTACTTTTTTTGTAGATTTCATTTCATTTATTAGGTATTTTAACCATGGCTCCCTTTTTATAAATGGGAAGTAGGGAAATTAAATGTTATGTTTCTACTATTTTATGACAGTTAAAATACTTACATTTGCCAATATTGTGTTATTCTGTATGACTTTTCAGCATTTAAGAAGTGGTTTTCTTCTTTATAGCTGAACCAATGTTTCCATCTGGAGGAGGCAAGTCATTTATTATGGGTTCTGATGATGTTTTGTTAAGTGTACTAGGCCTTGGCGACCTTGCGGACTTGACGGTAACAAATGATGCAGACTATAGTTATGATGTAAGTGCAGTTTTATTTTTATTAAACTTAATGATTTAATAAAGAGCTCTTCATTTTCAGAATGATTTCTACAAGGAAATTAATGTCAAGATACAGTAAAAATATTTGGATTAAAATGATTTATTGTTTGAAGTTTGGAATGAAATATGAAAAAATAGTTACACATTAGGTACTGAGAACTTTTGAATATCCTTCAAATGATAGCACGTGGTAATATAAGCAATTCAAAATAGAAGAAAACGTAAAAAAAAAATCATGAGTAGATTTAACCTAAGAAATTTGGTAAGGTCAGTTTATTTCACATTTCGTCAAAACAAAACTTCCCAACTAGAGTCATGCTGAATGCTAGAAGAAAACCAGCCTCACAATCAGTTCTATTATCGCCTATAATTAAGATTTATCTGTTTTTCTTCATTTTTGTCCAGTTATTCAATAGAGATTTAATTAATAATTTAATTTAATAAAGATTCTCTTCTCTTCTCCGGGGGGGGGGGGGGGGGGGGGGGGGGGGGGGGGGGGG
>JAJPUD010000643.1:88787-110733 GCA_023553655.1 Myrmecobius fasciatus
ATTACTTTCCAGCATTCCTCACTTTCATATTCAGGTTGGATAAGTAGGTTATTCATTTGTTTTAAGAAATATGTCTGAAAAGCTTAAGGTAGTTTGTACTTATTTAAAAAACTATTAAAATCTTAAGTTTAGTAAATATTATTTTATAAGTGATTTTAAAATTCAAATCAAATAAAGTGATTTCAAGTATGAGAGAGACAAATGTTTTAATTGCCACCATTATTGCAGGACGGGACAAAGTACTTTATTCTTTTTTTTTTTTTTTTTTTTTTTTTTAAACACAACTTTCCTTTCTGGAAAAAAAGTTGTAATACACTACTTTGGGAAAATGAGAGGTATAGATTTTGTTAAAAATTATAGAGGGCCTTTTTTATTCTCCATTGACAAAAGTAATTCTAAGTTTAATTTTCTGATTTAAAGAAATTTCTATTTGGCTAAAACATCTTTTAAACAAAGTTTTTCACAATAAAGGTTCTTAAATGTTGAATATTGGTAGAAACAAGCATGGTACAATCATTTAATGTTTTAAGTTAAGCGTTTATTACTACTTTGATGTCTTGCAATTTTTTAAAGAATTCACATTGCCTTAAATATCATTATTCTTACTAATGATAGCTCAATTTTATCTTTTTAGTTACCTGCCAATAAAGATGCCTTTCGAAAGACATGGAATCCCAAATATACACTACGTAGCCATTTTGATGGAGTACGGGCATTAGCTTTTCATCCTGTAGAGCCCGTGCTGGTTACAGCCTCTGAAGATCATACTCTAAAACTTTGGAACTTACAAAAAACAGTTCCTGCCAAAAAGCAAGTATTTAAATGTTAGCCTCTTTGTAACTTGATTAGTAATTGCCAGTTATTTTATCCCTTTTGTGTTCCTAATCCAATCTTATCCTACTCTGTGATTATTGTATAACTGTTCAATTACTTTATCTTTTTTTCCTCTTTTTTAGGAGTGCCTCATTAGATGTAGAACCTATCTATACATTTAGGGCCCACATGTAAGTCTTTCAAATTAATTATGGATATGTCAATAGATACTTATAGATATATAACAATAGATTTCTATTTTTCATCTTTGCATTTTTTGTTTTTTTATTGCTTTGTGTAGTCCTTGTACCAGAGTATAACTAAATATTTGCTTAATTTGAATAAATTCCTAAATGCAGTAATTTTCTGAGAAACTCCATCAACAGAGTTTAGATGAGTACTTGATTTGATTTTTGTGCAGAATAATTTCTAGCTTAGTGTGTATTCCTCCTGATAGGAATCTTTAATTTATTTGCCCAGAAAGAAATGGTGGACATCAATTAAAAGTGAAAATCAGTTTGCCTAAAGTGTCTAGAAATTCACAGGCCACAAAAAATCCTTGAAAGTAGCAATGAAACATTTTACTTCAACTCCATAAAAAAACAGCCAAGTTGGACTAGAGCTACGAATGCAAAGAAGTAAATTTAATCTTATATGTATTACTGAAGTACTATAGAATGGGAACCATGATTGGAAGCTTATGCCTTACTCTAAGTAACAGGATAGACAAAAAGAGAGTGGGGTAGAGTTGTAAAATAGTTTTGTAGATTAAGAAAATAGAGACATAGATACTTCTCTAAGTGAAGAAATCCAGGAATAATAAGGGAAAGAGGAATAGTAGATAGTATTTGAATAAAGATCACTGGAAGAACTGAAGTGAAAATGTTACAAGAGTATATTACAGAGAATGTAGAAAGAAAAAGGACATAGATGAATTTGGTATATCTTTCATGGAGACATAATGATGCAGTCAGGGAGGATTTCAGTTATCTATTCTTTGTAGTGTTCTTTTTCTGTCAAAAGCAGAGCAGTTAATACATTTTATTGGCTTAGCTTAATGGCAATTTTATCTTTCAAAAGTCGGAAGAAGCAACAAGGGCAGGAGCTAAATTACCTGATTATTACCAAGGAGAAACTGGCTATTGGAGTAAAGATGGAGAGAAAATTGAAAGCTGCACTTTAAGTTTTATGATAGAAAAACATCAGGAAGCGCTGACTGAGTTTCCTTTTGTATTTTGGAGACTGTTAAATGATTGAGAGATGAGTATGGAATTTCATGGAGATTCTCTTGGGGAAGCCTAGGTGAAAGGAAAAACTCACAAGAATGAAATACTTACGGCACAGACAACAATTCTTTTAAAGAAGAGGGCAATTGTTTAATCACCCTATTAGAATATACAGGAAACTCCAATCAATTTTAAATTTTATAAAGACAATGCAAAGAACAACATTGAAGTCTTATCTTAAAAAAAAAAACTATTCAGGATTGCTAAAACTATTAGCCAAGGTTAGCTAGATTTAATGGCCAACCAAAAAATGTCTTTTAAACAAATAGGAATGGGTGATAGGAAGTAGAAGATAAATTATTGAGGTGGAGCCACTTGTTGGGGGCATTTGACTGATGACATGTTGGAAAGAAAGCAGAACTTATTCCAGTTTTTTACACTATATAATATATAAGAAGTATTATGAGTATAGTGGAGAGAAAGCAGGTCTTAAGGCCAAAAAGATCTGATTTTGAGATTTTTCTGGCACTTGGCTGTGTGACTGAGCAAGTCACTTAACTGATCAGTGCTGTAGGTAGCTCTTCGAATGGCAAATCACAGGTAAGGTTCTGACATTGACTGGTAGAAGGATTTTCCTTATCCAGAACTTCTCCATACTAGTGAAATCAGAGGGCATCCAGGTTCTGTTCCTCAACATATCCCTTTAACAGGGTTCAAAAAATGAAATCATTAGATAATCAGTTTATTAGAAAAAGATTGAGGTTAGTGGACTCTAAACTGATTGTGAATCATAAATATAATGCAATCAGTACTCAATTTTTGCTGGAGTAGCAGTACTAGAAAACAATGCAAAAGTAAAAAACACATTTGTTGATACCTTAAACCTGTGGGAAATAGGAGATTAGATTACCATAGCCACCAAAAACTATAATTCTTTCACTAGAGAGAGATTGCTAAAGGTTCACTTTTCTGCTTACTGTTCTTTATAGCAAAACATTAATTCTGATAATATACATTTTCTACCATAGAAATCATGAACTAACTTATATTATGCAATCCAAAAAAATAAAATTTGCAAAATATTTTTAATAATTCTTTATAATTCTATGATCTTTTATTGTCTTAAAAAGCAAAACAACTTTAGTTTTTGTTCTAACATCTTAAAAAACAAGACATTGATTTTAGAAAATAATCACTTTTTATAATACATCAAATCTATAATGCCATAAATGTTGCATATCAAATAAAATTCTTCAAACTAAAACTTTAAAAAAAAACCCTAAATCTTAGCTTTCACTGTGTCAAATGGCAATTGTGAAGGTCTTGTTCTATATACTATACTGCTATATACTAACTAATAAATCTGTCTATCTTGGCAACCCCCTGAAAAATAAGGGAGAGGCTCCTCGGACTTGAGTCACTGCTATTGTAAGACACCAAGACTGGTGAGATCTCGACAGTCCCTTCTGACCCTCTTTTCTTCACAACTGGTGGATGGCATTATAGATTGTGAAGGATGTACCAGCTTGAAATAATCTGCCAGCTATGTCTGCTTTGGGCACTGTTTGAAATCCTGAAGGATTTTGGCATATGAGAGTATGGCAGAGATGAGTTGATGTGTAACCTTGAGGTTACATTTGTTAGTGAATTTGGCAGTTTAGCTGTCTGTAGTCAGCTAGTCAAATAGTCTGATGGTGTCTGCAGGCACTTTGGTACAAAGTTTATTTTAACACCTTTATTTTCTCACTAAGCCACTTTACTGACTTTACATACTTGGGCTTGAATCCCAAAAAACTTGCAATAAAAGCAAACAATGAAAAGATGCAATAAACATGAAAGGAGCTCCTTAAAATAGTAGGGTAGATAAGACCAGTGATGCTCTTAATAGCAGCTGTTCCACAAATTTTTTTTTTTTTTTTTTTTTGTATCACACTTCTCTTTTTTATGTCTTATGCTTATAGCTGTGATTGGGTTTGGTTGCCAAGAAAAATGAAAATGAGATTACCAATAAAATCATGTGAATGCTTGAAATTGTAAAAGTCAAGCACATGAATGTTGAGGATTAACTGTATGTGCAATAATACTAGGCTACATTTAGAGGGATATGTAAATTTTGCCCCCATAAGCCATATTTAGGTCATGTTCATTTCTGGGTTCCATATTTTCAGAAAAACATTGGTAATCTAGAGCAGCCATGCCAAACTCAAAGAGAAGTGCTTATGAGCCATGTGTTCATTTAGCACACTACAAATTAATATTATCTATGCTGTAATGTTTTTATTTATTTCATTAGACATTTTCTAATTACAATTAAATCTGGTTTCTGTTAAGTTTGATATCTGACCTAGAGAATTAAAATGGTGAGGGCCCTTGGGAATATGACTAGTGAAGATTAGTTTATTTAATCTAGAAAGAAAAACCGTTTAGTGAACTGTCATATGGGAGAGGATTGATCATGTTCTGCTTAGTGCCTGCAAAGTTGGAGACAGAGGCATGTATTCAGCCATTTCTCTTTGTGTTGTGGATGTTGAACCGAGAGAACAAAATGCTTCTACTGAGGGGTAGTTCAGTTTGGTTGCAACATATGGAAT
Source organism: Myrmecobius fasciatus (assembly GCA_023553655.1). Lineage (NCBI taxonomy): Eukaryota > Metazoa > Chordata > Mammalia > Dasyuromorphia > Myrmecobiidae > Myrmecobius > Myrmecobius fasciatus. Next base: position 93,418 of record JAJPUD010000643.1, read on the forward strand.
TGTATGGGTACTTGCACAGGTCACAGAGTACCAGATCATGGAGCGTTTAAATTTTAGAACGCTTTTGAATATTACTACAAGGAAAATTAAGAGGCCTTGAAAGATTTTTGAATAGATAACTAGAAACATAGAATTTATAACTAAAGAACTATATATATTACATGTGTGTGTATAAAATTAGCCTTTGAGGTTTTCATTGACTTTTAAAAAAAAAATAAATTCCTTGATAAATAATCTTTTTCCTTTTTCTTTCTGTAGTGGACCTGTACTATCATTAGCTATTAGTTCTAACGGAGAACAGTGTTTTAGTGGTGGCATTGATGCAACTATTCAGTGGTGGAATATGCCTAGTCCTAATGTGGATCCATATGATACATATGGTAAGCAGTATTTACTTTGATTTTAGTAGGGCCTACAGATATGTGAATGTGTGGTTGTCTGCCATATCAGGAAGTTCTGTGTCACACTTGACATATTTTGGTTTTGTTAGGGTCTATTTAGCATGGATGATTTTCTGCAAAGTCTGAAAATATGTAGATAAAGAGTCTGCAAAGAAAATTCCTTTGTTTCTAAGCATGTTATAAACTTATGCAGAAAAAACTTTTTAAAAAACAATTGATTCCCCAGATTTAAGAAAGACCCCTAAAGTAAAGGCAATATGGAAGAAAAAGTGAAAGGTAAAAGCACTGTTAGTTCAAACAACTAGTTTGGCCACTGTGACCTGGTTTGCCTGAGTGTAGAGTTAAGCTTTTTTTTGCAACCTAACAGATCATTTTGGTGATAGGACAAATAGGCATATTGTGCACTTGAATTTTTGACATAATTATTAACTCTGTACTTTGGTGATTAATTTCTTTGTTAGCATTAAGATAAAATGCCACAATAACTTGGAAATATAAACCCAATTTTAAATGGAGTAAGGAATTACTTAATGCAAAATTTCTGATACATTATGGATGAATTTGTGGTGGTAGTAAAATGACAGATCCTTGTTATTATCAAATCAAAAGCTTTATTTATTTATTTATTTTTGCCATTATCTCTTCTTTCTTTCCCTCACTCTTTCCCAGAGCCAAACGTTTTAGCTGGCACATTAGTTGCTCATACAGATGCAGTCTGGGGTCTTGCTTACAGTGGCATAAAGAATCAGTTACTGTCTTGTTCAGCAGATGGCACTGTTAGATTGTGGAATCCACCAGAAAAATTACCCTGCATTTGCACTTACAATGGAGATAAAGGTAAGTAAATTTTCTAATAAGAACACAAACTTGTTTCAAAAAATAAATTTGTTAAGATTAGAGGAGTTAAGTAGTTTTTAATTCCTTTTGACAGAGAAGTAACTCAAGATAGGTTTTGCTGAATGCTCTTAGTGGTAAAAGTGAATATTGTATGATAATATTTTGGCTGCCACTCATCTGTTTAAAGCAGAAGGATGTTAGATCAGTCTAAGGATTTGAAGGATCCTCTTTATAATAAGTTTTTGTCTAATTTATGTTAGGAGAAAATGATTTTAATTTTTCTTGCACATTTAAAAAAAACACTTTGTATCTCATTTTGCTGGTACATAATATTCTCACCTCAAAGCCTTCAAAACCTTTGTTCAAGTCCCTTATTTTGACTGGGTAACCACAGGCAAGTCAATCTTTTGATGCTGTAAGACTCTTAACAGAGAAAGTGCTGAACTACATTGATTGAAAAAGTTTGCTCATCAAGGAATACCCCTATCAAATTGCAAACCCTTTGACCCGGCAGTGTTTCTATTGGGCCTATATTCTAAAGAGATCTTAAAGGAAGGAAAGGGACCCACATGTGCAAAAATGTTTATAGTGGCAAGAAACTGGAAACTTGAATGGATGGCCATCAGTTGGAGAATAATTGAATGTTATGGTATATAAATGTTAGGAATATTATTGTTCTATAAGAAACAATAGCAGCATGATTTCAGAGAGGGCTGGAAAGACTTGCATGAATTGATGCTAAGTGAAGAGAGTGGAACCACGAAAACACTGTACACAGTAACAAGAAGATTATACTATGATCAGTTCTGATGAACGTGATTCTTTCTAACAATGAGATGACTGATGCCAAATCCAGTGATGTTGTGGATGAAAAAGAGCCATCTGTACCCAGAGAGAGAGGGCTGTGGGAACTGAATGTGGATCACAACTTTGCATTTTCACTCTTTTTGTTGTTTGCTTACATTTTGTTTTCTTAACTCATTTACTTTCCTTTTTGATCTGATTTTTCTTGTTCAGCAAGAGAATTGTATAAATATGTTTACATGTATTTAATTGCTTGCCATTTAGGGCAGGGGAAAATCTGAAACACAAGGCTATGCAAGGGTCAGTGCTGAAAAATTATCCGTGCTTGTGTTTTGAAAATAAAAAGCTTAAAAAAAAAGGGTATACCCCTATAACCTGTAACTAATGATATAACCAGTAACTAATGGGTGTCATACCTCTTTTTGTCTCTATCCCTTAATTATTTTGTAGGTCCTTGAATCATTTCAGATGAAACATTTGTGTTTTTTCCTGCTATTATTGCTGTGCTTCATGTTTGAATAATTTTTTAAACTCTTCCTATTCTTGGATTAGTTACCTCAGGGTCGTTTTTATCCTTTGTGATTCTGAGAGTTGTCCATTATCTTAATTTAATTGGTGTTACATAGAATTTATTTTCTTTCCAAAAGTATAAAGATTTCATGATGATCATCTGGTATCATAATACATTCTTATTTCTCCTGACTTGGAATTTTTAGAGCATGGAATACCTACATCTGTTGACTTCATAGGCTGTGACCCTGCTCATATGGTGACCTCTTTCAACACTGGCAATACAGTCATTTATGATTTAGAAACATCACAATCATTGTTGATGCTTTCTTCACAGGTAGATTCTGGTAAGTTTGCTTGAATATCTTAGCAGTTCAGTGATTTCCTACCAACTTCAGCCTTTTGTGTGCAAAAAGAGAATGGGAGAATGGGGTGAAGGGGTGGGTCTTTAGCTCACTGCTGTTGTTTAACAAAGAACATTTAAGGAAAACCAACAAATACAGAATGAGTATGTCTGAAAAATAGTCCTTCTGACTCCACTGAAAGGAGCTAGATTGAAGTATTTTTATCAACTCTTTGAGACCAAGCTTGGTTACTATAGTTGATCAGAATTTAGTTCATTGAAGTTATTGTATGGATTTTTTTTTTTCTGATTCTGCTTACTTCATTATACTCATTCACTTCATACCAATTCATTGCTTTTGAACATTTATTTAATGAGGAATGGCTCTCTTTGAGTAAATCTTTTAGGTGGTACAATGGATAGAGCACTAGCCCTGAAGTCAGGAGGACCTGAGTTCAAATCTGGTCTCAGACACTTCGCATTTCTTGGCTGTGTGACCCTGAGCAAGTCACTTAACCCTAATTGCCTCAGCAAAAAGGCCAAAAAAAAAAAAGAGTAAATCTAGAATTATTTGTATTGTTTCATCAGCTTAGATTATTTCCTAAACGTTTTCATTATAAATAAGATGAGGTTCAAAGATCAAAAACTGTATTAACTTTTCTCTAACTTAATTCAGTACTCTTCATTCTGTGCTCATAATTTATCATTAGTTTCTCTTTTTTTCCATTTAGCAACTATATAGATTGTACATTTTTTGCATGTAGATGTGACATCCATTGTTGCAACTTTAAAGTGTTAGTAAAACAGGTCAGAATTAAGCCCCACTATCTTAGTACTTTATGATCCCAGGGTCACCTCCATATCATATTGATACAGTTGAATAGGAGTTTTAAAGCCAGCAACAATACATTTTTAAAAAATCATTATAATGTAAGTTTTCCTATTTATCCATGTCCTTGGGCTCACCTATGCCATATGTAGGGCCGCAGAGGTGAATCTCATTGAATTGAAGTCTGTTGGTGCATATAGTTTTGTTTTGTTTTTAGAGTTAAAAGGATTTTATGTTGCACTGAGATTTAGAGGCTAAGTGACTTGTCCAAATTAGTAAGACTTGCATACAGCTAGTAAGTGAAAATTTCTTCTGTAAAATAGGGGTTGTATCTCCCATTTATCTCACATGATTACCATGAGATTGAAATGAAGTGCTCCAATGAAGTGTATATAAAGTGCTTTGTAACTATAAATTGCTTTATAATTTTAAGTTATCTTCTCCTCTTCCCTTGAATTTAATCTAGAATTGATAAAACTTGATAAAAAAGAATTGATAAAAAATTGATAAAATTGAGGAATTTTTTTTTCTTTCCACAGGCTTAATTTTTAATATTTGGGTTTATAAAAAAATCTCTAGTACATCACTTTCTTCTCATGATGACTTTATATAGTTTTAATAAATTGAATAAAAATTTTATTTAATCAGTAGTGAAATTACTTTTGACTCTTATGAAACTGTATTACATTAAATTTTGTTACTGAAATGTATAATGATGTTGAACATAGAAAAAATCATCAATATACATTGTACATTGCACACAGTGGTGCAAGGAGGAGACCTTACTTTGTTAGGATCAGCTCTAGCATTTGAACAATAAAAAAGTATTAGGTTGGGAAAATGTACATGATTTGGAGTGCTTAGTACTTGCTGACTTCATAGCAAAGGTTCTCCATTTAGAAGAGTATTTTGGTTTATTATATTACCTTCTGGTTTTGGTGGGTTTTTGTTGTTGTTGTTGTCGTCATCGTCGTCGTTGTCGTTTGCTTGTTTGTTTCTTTTGTCTCTTTAATCTTTAACAATATATCTTAAATTTAATGAGTAGCAAAAGGGAACCCTAAATAGCACCTCCAAACTTTGGTGCTTAGGTCTCACTATTAAGTAGCGATCTTAACTTCCTACTGATGCCCAATAGTTGAGATGTGAGGGATAATAATTTATGATTAGTACAAGATACAGCTGTAAAGAAAACTAAATGATTTACTGGTCATGTTTTTTCTTCTCCATGCAGGTTTACAATCAAATAATCATATTAACAGGGTAGTAAGCCATCCCACACTCCCTGTTACAATTACTGCTCATGAAGATAGACACATCAAGTTTTTTGACAATAAAACGGGTAAGAAAACTGGTCTTGTTATTTTTATTATGAGAATATTATTGCCTTTATTTTCCCTTATTTCTAATGAATTTATTTCCAGATTATGCCGTTAAGTAATGAATCTATGAATCTTTTTAAACTTTTTGTCATGTTACTGCTTTAATTTCCAGATTTTATATAGTAGCTTTCTTTATATAGAGTTTTGGTTTTCTTCAAAATACCTTAAATCATCTTGATATTTTTTCTAGCTAAAAGTTAGGAAGTTGATGATGATATGTAATAACATTTTAGCCTTAAAACCTTGGGTTACTAGAACTATGAAGCATCCTCTTGAAATTAGGGGGGGAAAACAAGCCAAATTAATGGAAATTAAAATGTTTTATTCTTTAAACTATTTTTAGCTTTTCTTCATTAGCTTCACATGTTTCTACAATGATGACTTGTAACTTTTAATAAAATTAACATTCTTTATCATCAAGGAATGATTGCATTATTTTAATTTCACAGTTAAATTCCTATAATTTATTTCTTATTAGTCTTTCAGAGTAAGTATGTGTGGTAAGACTTGATCAGAAGAAATCATTCATTCCTGGTTATCCTGCTAGTTAATAGTGTTATGATACTTTACTTGAAAAGTAATAGTAATCAAGTATATTTGTGTAGTACTCATGCCTATACTTAATATTTCATTAGGTATGAAGGACTATAGAAATATGCTTATTTATAGCTTAAATGCTAGACTAAGCCTGGATATATATGTATGCATACATGCACGTGCGCGCACACACTACACACACACACGCACACACACACACACACACACACACACACACACACAGTGATGCAAGTAAGTAAAGTAAAGTAAGTTTTTCTAAAGTAAAGTTTTCTTTATTAGGAGCAGCTCTAGCATTTGAGCAATAAGTATTGGGATGGGAAAATGTATATGATTTGCAGTGCTTGCTACTTGTTGATTTCACTGGAGTGCCATGTCATAGCAAAGGTTCTCCATTTAGAAGAGTATTTTGGTTTATAGTACCTTCTGTGTTTTTGTTTTTGTTGTTGTTAGTTGCTTTTTTTTTTTTTAATATCTCTTTATTCTTTAACGATTACTTCTAAATTGCTTTTTACATTAGGTTGCTTTTTACAGTGTCCTCAATTAATGCCTGAGACAAATTCAGAGTAATTTTTAGCCTGAGAGTTCTTTAACCTAGAATTCATGAACTTGTTTTTGTCTATTTTTATTTCAGTAGTTCTGGTTTCCTTGTCATCTTGGGGTGGGGGCGTGTAGATTTTGTTTTAATTTTTGCATTAAAAACATTCTGAAAGTAGGTTCATAGACTTTACCTGATTGCTGGCCTGGGTCCATGGCACAGCACTGTGGGCTAGCCTTTATTTATTTCTGCAGTGTGAAATATTTGACATTTCAGAAGAATAATGAACTTGATTAGTCTTGAATTTATATAGGAAGATTTATCTACCCTTGTTTTAACAATCTGTTTCAACGTTGTAAAAGTGAACTCATTTCTGCAAACAGTGTTCTTTAGTTCTTTTATGTAATTTTATATAGAATCTAGTGATATGATTTTGTTGTCAGGTGTAGTTTCATTGTCTACTAAATGTTGCCAATTCATTTTGAACAGTTGGTCATTTGAGGCTACTTACTAAAAATCCATTTTGGGATTTTGCTCTTATATGAACTATTTCTATTAACATGTTGAAAAATAAGTGTATTTCTCCCCTTCCAACCCCCCAACAAACACAATTAAGAGTAATTGAGTAACTTTTTTATTGTATTTTATATAGGTAAAATGATCCATTCTATGGTTGCTCATTTGGATGCCGTTACAAGTCTAGCAGTAGATCCTAATGGCATCTATCTGATGTCTGGAAGTAAGTTTTAATGTAATTCATGATATCTGAGTGTTGTATGCTAATTGTGATTCTTTTGCAAGATTTAATTAATTGTGACCTTCTTTCACAGGTCATGACTGTTCCATTAGGTTGTGGAATTTGGACAGCAAAACGTGTGTACAAGAAATAACAGCTCATAGGAAGAAGTTGGATGAATCCATTTATGATGTAGCTTTCCATCCATCAAAAGCATATATTGCCAGTGCAGGAGCTGATGCCCTGGCCAAAGTATTTGTGTGACATAAAAAAAAAAACCTGCAACATAATAGCAGGTCTTCTTGGACAGAAAGAGGGAATGCATCACTGCCATCAATGAGGTTACTGATAAGACACTACGTATGATCTGCCTAAGCAAAGGCTATTTTGGGGCAGGTTTAAATTGGTGAAAATCACCACATCTTAAATAATGTCAGGCTCATTCATTTAACTGTAATTACTGTATTTTGTGGGGGCAAAAAAGGAAACCAGTATTTGTAGCCTTTACTGGATATGAACTGAGCATATGTCTGTTCATTACATGTCTAAGCCAACGTGTGGAGTCTGATCTTACAAAAAGATTTATTTTGGACTCTGTGTGCTGCCTTAGGGTTAGGATGTGGTGCTCTTGTGGGGGGAAGTGAGCTCCAAGAGTAGCTTTCTTTTCATCTCTTAGTGATCTTCTCTGTTTATCAGTTGAATGCCACAGATTCCCTTTTAAATTTATTTTGCTTTAAAGAAAAGGAAATTTAACTTAAAATATTTTAGCATTAGTTGCACAAAATGTTTGGATAAAATTCTAGTTTTTATAAGTCTTTTTATATATTTAGCCTGTCACAACAGTGCTCAAGATTGTATTGATGATGTTTTTCTGCATTAGAACCCTAAAACACAGAGATCTCACTGACCCGCTGCCGTGTAACCACTCTTCCCTTCTTTTGCCTAATACAGCTCAGCCAAGTCCTTCCATAAGGATGCTAATTCATCATCATCACGTAACTGTCTTCATAAATAAAAGACTGTAAAGAACGATGTGTTAAAATGAAACACTGGGGCTTACTACCCCCAATGAACTCTTTAAAATTAAAAAAAAAAATTAAAAAAAAAAAAACTAATCTTGGCATCCTATCACTATGTGATATTTTGTACATCTTACTGTATTTACAAGTTTATTTATCAAGGATTACCCATCTTACTCTAATGGCCTATTGTTATTTATTTCACTTTTTGTTGGTCTTTATATCATTTATGTATGTGCTAAAGGGCCCTGTATATCTATTAATGGCATTCTTTGAACAGTCTAAAATAGACTAAAAATGGATAATTTCATAGTTTAATTTGCAAACCAAGTTATTTTTCTCCCGTTAACATATCTCAGTTTACCACGATTCCAGAAAAGCTATCTTGTTTAAAAAATATTTGGAGTGAAAATGTTATATTTGCATTACAAATAGGACACAAAAGTAGTTGAATCAGGATTCAGAAATCTGCTGTGTTTGGACTAGTTATCCCTGTTTTTATTTTTTTTCAGATGTGCTTAATTTTACGGTGTAACTAAAGATTTTGTTTGTGTAATGCATGATTAAGACAATAAAGTATTTTTTCTAGTCTTCCACAAAACTTTTCTGATCAGTTTGCAAGTTTTGATGAGTTTTGTAAGGTTTTTGTTTTACAAACTATGAATCAGCAAATTTTTAAGATTGTACCACATAGCAAAAGTACAGCTGTTGAAAAATAATGTATATAAAATGCATATAATAAATATTAAATGGTGTACCTGTATGTTACTGTTGGCCACGTTATTTTGCGTTGAATTGCAATAAAGGGTAATACTTTATTCTTAGTCACAGAACTAGATAATTTTAGATTCTTTACTTTGTATGCTGCTTAACTAGCATTGTATCTTAATTTTATGCTAATTCATCAGTGTTGGGAAATTTTCTTTAATAATACAGTTGATACCAGTTTTTTTGTTTTTGTTTCTGACACCAGTTTTAAGAATAATTTTTGAGGAATTTCATTTAAGTTAAATTGAATTTTGGTAATTTGTATCTACTTCGAAATTGCATATTGAATCACCATCTTTTTTTTTTTTTTTAATTTGGATGGTCTTAAAAAGCAATTAAGAAACTTAATCTCTTCTCCCATTTCTTTCTCCCTGCCTCACAAAAATGAACTCAAAACATTGATTCTCTTTCTATTCTCTCTCATCCCCCCAACTTGAATCAGTTTGTTCTAATCTAGAAGTAAAAATCATTAATACTAAGATTGAATTTTTATTTTATTTTATTTCTTTTTTAAATTTTATTTGCATAACATATGTGTGGATAATTCTTCAACAATAACCCCTACATAGCTTTCTGTTACAAATTTTTCCCCCCAACTCCCCACCCCTCCCCTAGATGGCAGGATATCAACTACATGTTAATTATGTTAAAATATTGGCAAATTGAATATATGTATATATATTTCCAAACTTATCCTTGTTGTGCAAGAAAAATCTTATCTACACAAAAAATATATCAGATAAAGGAAACACAATGTAAGCAAACATCAATCAAGGAGTATGAGAATGTTAATGTTGTGGTCCACATTTCACATCCCTTTCTCTGGGTGTATATGGCTTTCTTCAGTGAACAATTAGAGGTGGTTTGAAACATTTCATTGTTGAAGAGAGCCATGTCCATCAGAATTGATTGTCATATAATGCTGTTGCTGCCGTGTATAATGATCTCCTGGTTCTGCTCATTTCACTCAGCATCAGTTCATGTAAGTCTCTCCAGGCCTCTCTGAAATCATCCTGCTGGTCATTTCTTACAGAACAATAATATTCCATAATATTCATATACCATAATTTATTCAGCCATTCTCCAATTGAAGGGCATCTGTTCAATTTTCAGTTTCTAGCCACTACAAAAAGGGCTGCCACAAACATTCTTGCACATGTGGGGCCCTTTCCTTCCTTTATGATTTCTTTGGGATATAAGCCCAATAGAAACACTGCTGGGTCAAAGGGTATGCACAGTTTGATAACTTTTTGAGCGTAGCTCCAAATTGTTCTCCAGAATGGCTGTATGCGTTCACAGCTCCACCAACAATGCATAAGATTGAATTTTTAGACAGTCTGCAATCTATGATTTTGTCTGTCAGTCATTTGGATCACCAAAATTGTTTTTCCATAAAAAGTGTTTTAAATGATATTTAATTTCTCAGGCAGTGAGATGGTGTACTAAATTGATCTCTGGCTTAGAGTTAGAAAGGCTTATCTTCTTGAGTTTAAATTTGACTCCAGATACTTCCTATGTATCATGCTGGACAATTCACTTAACCCTTGTTTGTCCGTTTCCTCACCTGTAAAGTGAATTGGTGAAGAACATGACAAACCATTCCAGAATTTTTGCTGAGAAAACCCCAGATGAGGTCAAAAGAGAGTTGGACACAACTGAATTGACTGGACACCAATTTAATTTCCCAGCCTAACTCTTTTTTTTTTTTAATTTTTTTTTTATTAAAGCTTTTTATTTGTATAACATATGTATGGGTAGTTCCCCAGCATTGATCTTTACAAAGCTTTCCATTACAAATTTTACCCCCAGTCCCCTCCCCTCCCCTAGATGGCAGGAAGTCCACTACATGTTAATAATGTTGAAATGCTTGACAAGTTATGCAAGAAAAATCCTATCTACAAGAAAAAAAAAAGAATCAGAGAAAGGCAACACAATGCAAGCAAATGTCAATAGAGATCATGAAAAGGTTATGTTGTGGTCCATATTTCATTTCCCTCTCTCTGGGTGTATATGGTTTTCTTCAGTGAACAATTGGAACTGGTTTGAGACAATTCTTTGTTGCAGAGAGCCACGTCCATCAGAATTGATCATCATGTAATACTGTTGTTTCTGTGTATGATAATCTGGTTCTGCTCGTTTCATTCAGCATCAGTTCATGCAAGTCTCCAGGCCTCTCTGAAATCGTCCTGCTGGTCGTTTCTTACAGAGCAATAATATTCCATAACATTCATATACCATAATTTATTCAGCCGCTCTCCAATTGATGGGCATCCCTTCAGTTTCCAGTTTCTAGCCACTACAAAAAGGGCTGCCGCAAACATTCTTGCACAGGTGGGGCCCTTTCCCTCCTCTAAGATCTCTTTGGGATATAGGCCCAGTAGAAACACTGCTGGGTCAAAGGGTATGCACAGTTTGACAATTTTTTGAGCATAGCTCCAAACTGCTCTCCAGAATGGTTGGATCCGTTCACAGTTCCACCAACAATGTATTAGTGTCCCAGTTTTCCCACATCCCCTCCAACATTCATCGTTAACTTTTCCTGTCATTTTAGCCAATCTGACAGGTGTGTAGTGGTACCTCAGAGTTGTCTTAATTTGCATTTCTCTGATCAATAGTGATTTGGAGTAACTTTTCATATGACTAGAGATGGTTTTAATTTCATCATCTGAAAATTGTCTGTTCATATCCCTTGACCACTTCCCAGCCTAACTCTTTACAAAGTTTATAATATAGCCAAAATACTAATAGGGCTATGAAATAACATTCCTGCTTATAGTGTTTCTCTGAGCAGACAGGTTTAACATTACACAGTGGGGCATAAGCGGCCAACGTAAGCCCATCTTTGGCATACATAGTGGGACTCTTGACTGTCTCACTGTTTGTGGAAAGACTCTTCTTTTGCATTGCTGCCCCCACCACTTTCTACCTGAGACTTCCTAGCTTAATAACAAATGCTGTTTCAGCTTTTCCCATATTTCTCTTGCTTCTCAAAAGCAAGGGTGCAGAGGAAGCTTATCAAGCATTTTTTATTGCATAGAGTAAAAGTAGTTCCTTCTTGCCATAACTGGCTGGAGCAACTTTTTTTTACCCTTAAGGTTAGGGTAGGGGTAGCCAAGGACTGTACAAAAAAAGGTATTCTTAAAAATGGTACCAAATATATCATGATTCATCCTGCTCAGTGACAGAAACAATTACCTTTTTCCCTTAAGGAAATAAACATAAGATACATGAAATAACATGTGGGTCATGTTTAATGTTGATTTTGTCACCCAAGATAATCAGAATTTTAAAAGTTATGTATGAAAATGTGCATCAAAAAAAACCCCACTGTGGAGCAGTTTGAAAGAGAGGCAGCTTGGGAGTGTTGTGTGTCTAGAGCTATTGTTACAATTTTAAGCATTTTTATGTTGTACACATGGCAGTCTGGTGTGATACTTTCAGACTCAAGATTAACGTTTTTACATGTATAATGTAAAATAAATAAAATTACAAAGGAAACTTTATGTTGAAACTCTGTAGTTGGGAAAACTGATCACATAAAATTCATGTTCCAGGTTTTATTAAATTTTGCATAAATTACATTTCAAGATATTTACAATAACAGTTAGGAATATATGTATCTGATTTCTATTAGTGACAAAGACCAGGCCCTGGTTAATTGTACTGTAATTTGATGCCATAATTCATCATTGAAAGAAATTTTAGTTTTCAATTAAAAGTTAGTGAAAGTAAAGATGCTGCTTCTCTCCTTCTCCCCCTCCCCCCCTTTACAATTTCACAAACCCTGCGAATTCTTCATCTGGGCTTTGGAGTCAAGAATACTTGGGTTCAAGTTTTGATATGTACCGATTATTGTTGAGACTATGGGCAAGTCATTTTACTTAAGGCCTCAGGACAAGGCAACTTAGTGTAGTTGTGTAAATGGCCTACCTTGATATGAAATAACAGGTCAGAAAACCAAAGAAAAAGGTTATTTTATGTTCCAAGTGGGGGGAAAACTCATATTTAATACATTTTTTAAAAATTCTCCCACTCAGATTGCCTACATTAAGCTCCATGTTGATTGATCGAGGTTCTTTTTTTGTTTTGTTTTGTTTTTTGTTTTTTTGTTTTTGTTTTTTTTTTTAAATGTCAGGTTTCAGGTCTTTCCTCTCCCTATTAATAGTAATACTTTTAATTATTCTAGAAGACTTGGGTGGATTTTTTCTGTTTTGTTTTGTCATAACTGATTAGATAATATGTTGAAATCCTCTTCTATTTCAGTTAAGGTTTGAATTTTAAAGTGATTCAGATAGTACAGTTTATGTCAAGGTCTGGGGGGGTTGAAGGGTGGAGAAAAAGTCTCTGGTCTTAGAATTACACTAATGGGTCATAGGGGAGGGGGGGAGGTTTAAACTGATGGTTCATTTGGTTTGTTCTCATTAGTTCTTGTATCTTGGTAAAAGAGGGAACTTTATAAGTGTCCATTTATGTGAAAATAATTGATAATACTAATTATAAAGCATTTTCTCACTGAAGCAAGGCCTCTAAGGTCACCCATTCATAGTCTGTTACTGAATGCACTTAAAAATAATGAAGACATTTTTCAATAATATAGACTAGGTTTTCTCCCAGTTTATCTCAATTAGTGACACATTTTTTTTTTCCTCTTCTCCCACTTCCCTCTTGAATCACTGAAATAAATTACATCCCATAAAGAAGATTGAAATGTTAGGCAACTTAGAATAGTACAAATAATACAATGTGGGTTTTTTTTTTATTGCTCAAAACATCCAAATTGTAATTCAAATATCCATGTAGTTTCGTTCTAAGTTATTTGCAGTATGGATTTTTTTTCTATGAGTTATCTTAAAGCAAAATGTTTACAATGTAAGATGACTTCAAATCTTGTAATTTTTTTTACATTAGAGATTCTTATAGTACTAGCCAATTTCATCTATGTATATAAAAAATTACTGTTATAAATAGAAAAATACAAGGCACTCCCCCCACATTCAATGTAATAAATTGGAAGTCATAAGTTATTACAAAAATACACTACTTAAAGCTTAATAAATGATGCCCTTCATGCCATTTGTAAGTCCTTAGTTTTAGTTAATGAACACATATGGAAATGAATAACAAGAAAATCTTCTTTGAGTGCATAAAATTATAGAAACATCTACAAATGAGCAGAACATAATTGGATCAAAGTACTATTTTATCAATCATGACATTTTTGTAAGTTCTGAAAAACTTAAGAACTACTTCTATAGATAGTCTCCAATGTGTCCTTTTCATTTCTCATACTAATTTTTTTTTCCTTTTTGGAGGAGCTATCCCAGCTTTCAGATCAATTAGTTACTTTTTATAAGTTGTTGAGCTTATGTCAATTAACATTAAATAATAATCTTCTCTAATCAAGATTATAAGAGCATTTTTTGCAAATAAGAAATGTAGTGCTTCCAAATTACTATCTCGGATCTTATGCTTGTCAAAGCCATGAATGTTTTTAAAATGTATAGTGAATATGTTCAATTAAGTTGTTGGAAATTGTTTGAAAGGTACTGACAAATTTAATGCTTTTTTAAATTAGATCCAAGTACTTTATGTATTAAAATATCAGAGCATAAGCACTAGAGACCTTTATAGCATTTCCTTCTGTGAAAATGTTACCTTTACTGTTGTGATTCCAAGAAATCTCTACAAATGCCTCTAATTATATCAGTAGCTATCTGTTCTAATCCTGAAAACTCTCTTGTGAAGAAGGCATGGGTCTCCTTTGGTTCAGAGGCCATATCTTTCAGATCATCCAAAGGTGCCCAAGCCACACCAATAGAGTAGACAGTGATACCTACAAGGGAAATAATTCAAAATGAATTTAAATGAAACAAGCTAATAGATAAATCAATTTACTGCATAAATTATAAAACTTAGTTTCATATTTTGCATTCAAACAGTTGTATAGGTTAAACTAAGGGGCCAAATTCTGTCACCTCCAGTTCCTGTCCCATTAAACATTACAAAGATTAGATGAGTATGAGCTTAGATTGTAGGATTTCAGATCAAGCTTGGAATACTGGAATATCTTGTAACTATGGTAATGAATGTTTATTGTGAATGCTACTCCACAGCCAGTATCATTTAAGGCAACTTTTTGCACATCTGCCGGCTTCTTTAACAGCTCTGCTGTCATTAATGTCATTTTTTCTCTGCTCATACTTTTTTTTTTTAAACTTTTTATTTGCAAAACATGTATGGGTAATTCTTCAACATTAACCCTTACAAAGCTTTCTGTTACAAATTTTTTCCCCCTACTCCCCACCCCTCCCCTAGATGGCAGGATATCCACTACATGTTAATTATGTTAAAATACTTGACAAATCGAATATATGTATATATATTTCCACACTTATTGTTGTGCAAGAAAAATCGTATGTAGAAGAAAGAAAAATCAGAGAAAGGAAACACAATGCAAGCAAACATCAATAGAGAGCATGAAAATATTATGGTGTGGTCCACATTTCACATCACTCTCTGGGTGTATATGGCTTCTTCACTGAACAATTGGAAGTGGTTTGAAACATTTCACTGTTGAAGATCTGCTCATACTTCTTGCTAGGAATAGACTATTATACTCCTTTCATTCTCTTATCCTCCTACCTTCTGTGAAAGAAAAATATCTTCACCCTCTCTTAAACAGGGAAAAAAGTAAAATGGGAAATTTTCAGTAAGAAGAGATACCTGCTCTAGTATCTCGTAGCATGATAGGTTTTTCAAGGCTATGGCAATGGAGTATATGATGTAGGGGAAAGTGCAATAGCTCTGGGGTCAGAGGACTAGGATCCATATTCTTCCTCTGTCACTTATTGGGCAGGTCATCTCAATCTCTCTGCGCCCCACTTTATTCATCTGTAAGATGAGAGTTTTTGACTTGTTCAGTTCTTTCAGTCATGTCTAACTTTTTGACTCCATTTGGGATTTTCTTGGCAAAAATAGAGTGGTCTGCCATTTTCTCCAACCCTTTTTACAGGTGAGGAAATTGAGGCAAACAGGTTTAAGTGACTTGCCCAGGCTCCCCTTAAAGTCAAGAAATTTTTATGATTCCACACCTGGGACTCTGTCCAGGGTATGAACACTTAAGAGAAATGGTGATCATCATTATTGCCTATGATTTCATTAAATCAAAAAGGAAAAAAAAATAGGAAAAAGCCATAGCCAACTAAACTCTTAGCTACTGGTCTTATTTTTTAAGTATGAATCTTTTACTCTCTCAGAAAACTTCCTTAGTCCTAAATAAGTTTGAAAATGTAATACTCTTCACCTCTTTGAAGATGAGGTATATTTCCCATGCAATAGTTGTGTTTGTACAATTCCCAAACATGTAAGTAATCTTTTAGATTCTTAGAATGTTAATTCCCTTATTGTACATAATAATGATACATTAGAGTCTCTTAAAAAGATTTCTCTAAGGGAAGTAACAGAATGGGTCCTAGTCATTTACTGCCATGGTTTCAACTTCAGCAGATAAATTACTATAGTTCTTCAAGATTAACAATTTGCCAAGTAATTGTAATAAAAGTAAGCACAGGTAGAATGACATACTAGTTGAAATAATTGCCAATAGTATTGCAGATTCTCTACTCTCTTTTCTATTGATGTTCACTCCATTGGAATTTACCTATTGCACTAAAACAGCTTAGACCCCTGGCTGAAGTAATTGCTGAGTTTCTGGACCTAGAATCTCATCCAGTTTCAACCTTTTTTTTGGAATCATAATTTACCTACAGTGGATGCATTATACAGAAGAAACTCAAGCAAGACTATTCCAACCGAGCCTCAATGGAGATGATAAAGAAAGATACTTGAATATTCAGAAACATGGCAGATGGGTTAGAATATTCAGAAACATGGCAGATGGGCTAAAACAAGCACATGCAAAGCAAATTTTGTTATAGTCCATGATAGTTTGTATCCATGTGAAACATTCTGTTTTACTTTAGAAGTAAAGGAGTTGGTATAAAGTGAAAAAAATGATTCAAATCAGATCTAGATAAATTCAATTGGCAAGGTTAATGCCAAGAAAGACTGCTGTTTTGCTCTTCTCTATTTTAGAGACAGGATACTGGAGTGGTTGGACTGAATTTGACCCAGAATAGAAATTACAGAATCATAGATTTGGCACTGCAAGAGACTTTAAAAGACATCTAGTGGAATTCCTTCTCCATTTTTTTTTTTTTAAAAAGCAGATGAGAAAACAGTCTTGAAGAGAGAAGTTACTGGTCCAAAGTCACACAACTAGTGTCAGAAGAATTTGAACCCAGATGTTCCTAAGATCAGCACTCCATTATATCAAGGCATTTCTCTAAGAAAAAAAAATCAAATTCTGAAGATTGTTCTTTAAAGAATATGAAAATTTTAAAGTAGTGAAAGTATTCTCCTTTAAAGAATATGAAAAGGGGGCAGCTAGGGGGCGCAGTGGATAGAGCACCAGCCCTGAAGTCAGGATGACCTGAGTTCAAATTTGGTCTCAGACACTTAACATTCCCTAGCTGTGTGACCCTGGGCAAGTCACTTAACCCCAATTGCCTCAGCCAAATATATATATATATATATAT
>JAJPUD010000643.1:110833-121614 GCA_023553655.1 Myrmecobius fasciatus
CACACACACATATATATATATGAAAAGGAAATTGTTTTTACACTAAATGATTATACTATGTGGTAAAGTAACCTTGCTCATTAATTCTAATAACAGTACTTGCAAGTGAACACTTCTTCAATTTCCTCCCAAATCTTACTCATGTCAGGGCAAAAAACATTACCTGCTTTATGAGCAGCAGCTGCAGGGGCTCGGACATCATCGTAGGACTGCCCATCAGTGACAATTACAAGGAAATTTTTATTGGGTCCATCCCTCATGGGGCCAAATACATTTCTCACAGTGAAAGAAATGGCATCCCCTGTGGCTGTCCCACCACTCATGTAGCGGATGTTCCGAATGACCGCCAGCACGTTCTCCTTGGTGGTGTAGTCGGTAAAACTGAACTCTGTGCGCTGATCGTAGGTGAATTGTACCGCAGCAATCTTGGCACCGATGTCCGAGATCTCAAAAGTCTTGGCTATGTTGGAGACAAATTCAAGCATGAGGCGGAAGTTGCTGTCTCCTACGCTACTGGAACCGTCAATCAGGAAAGCAATGTTAACGGAGTTGTAGCAGGTCTTGCTACACATCATCTGCTCGTGGGTACAGAGCTTCTGGACCAGCGGCTTCACATACTTGGTGGTACCAAACCAGCTTGGAATGTGGTAAGAGAAGAAACCGTTATTCCGACAGACGGCCTGACGTGGTAGAACAAAACACACAAGACAAACCCTTAGGGAAACTCCAGAACGGCTTTCTTTTTCTCACACACAAAAAAAGAAGAGGATCTAATTATGGAAAAACATCAATTTGTGCTCTCCTTATAAATATTCAAAGCTCAAATGGACATGAGAAAACTCCTATTTCCCCAGAGTATTTGAAATTCCAGCATAATGTAATTAACTTAAACCCACAGGACACCTCCCCCCTCTCCCAACCACCTTACCTTGTCAACAAAGCCAACATCCTGAACCATCCTCAGTTCTTCAGAAATGGGTTTCGCCACAGAGACAATGAATACATTAACGCCAAATTCTCTGGCCACAATGCCAGCTTCCTCTATGTCATCTGAGGGCCAGCCATCAATGAAGACCACCACCACCTTTGGAATGCCTTTTCTCATTCCACTGTCTGCTGAGAAAAATTTCTGGGCTGTGTGCTTTAAGGCTTTTCCTAGGATTGAAAGCGAAAAGCATACTGAAGCAGTCTTTACCACTGTAGGAACTGATTTTCCAATTACCTATAGACACCCACTGGCTGGCAATTTGAGGTTTTAAATTGTGAATACCTTCTCTCCCTCCTGTTTCTTTGATTTTAAAGACCTGACTGATGGAAAAAGTTTAATTATTTCTGAAAGACTGCCCACCAGTCAATTTAATTTAAAATTCATTAAGTGCCATATTATATATATTATATATATGTGTGTCTGCATATGTGAATATCCATGTTATACAAATATGTATGTATATATGCACGCGTGTATGTATATATGTGTGTATGTGTGTGTGTGTATAATTTTTGTGTTTTAGACAAGGACAACAATCCTCTTGGGTAAAGCTTGTGCATTCTGTGATTCTCTTTAAAATCTACATTATTCCTATATTAATTCTTATAAACCTTACTTCTTTTAGAATAATTTTCATACTAATTTAAGTTGGCAGTGATAAAGAAACAAGTAGACCCCTACCCCCATTGGAAATCTTTTGTGTGTCCTAATTAGCAAATGACTAGTTACTCTAAAGTGTTCAATAGCACTGGAAATCAATAACAGCAGTTCACTCAAACCCTGGCTCATGTCTTTTGGGGCAAATCCCAACCCCTCTTTAATTCTAGTGCTTTTCCTCTTTTAATTATTTCCTATTTATCTTATATATATCTTGCTTTGTGTTTATTTGTTTTCATAAAGTCTTCCCCATTAGATTGTAAACTCCATTAAGGCAGGGTCTATCTATCTTTTTCTTCTTTTTCTGTTTCCAGAATTTAGCATGGGTGCCTGGCCCTTGGTAAGTACTTATTAAATATTTATTGTTTTATTGATTGACTTGTATAGATATAATTACAAACTACTCTTTCAGATATGAAGAAAGACAAATAACAGGAATATTCAGTGATAGCACCATGCCAATATAATAAAAATGACAATGCTATCAATAATGTACAAAATTAGTGCTACACTGATTATTAAACTTGGTTCTTTTGCTTTCTTCTGTACACTAAGGATACCTATATGTGACATGCAACTTAACTTGTAAATGACTTATGAGTATTCTAAGGGGGAATAAAGTCTCCAAAGTTGTAAAAAAATTTTTTTAATCCAAAAATATTTTGTGATACTATCACAAATTAAGAGATGATTTTCCATTATTAATTATCACCAGGGCCTATAACTTCAGGTTTACTTACCTGTATTGGAATTGCCCCCTCTGAAACCCACCTCCTTTATGGCAAACAAAACATCTTTGGCTGAGGTAAAGTTCTTCAGAAAAAATTCAATTTTAGGATGTTCACTAAGAGGAAAACAAGACAAAAGTTATTCCCAACAGAATGAATAAATAAATTCTGAATTTCCCTAATAACTAATAGCATTTATATAGTGCCTTAAAGTTTCTAAAGTCCTTTTATGATGTTATTTCATTCAACAACCCTGTAGGTTAGGTGCTACCATTATCCCTTTTTTGCAAGTGAGGAGACTAAGGGCTGAGACTGGATAAGTGACTTGCTTAGAGTCACATAGAGAGTATCATAAAGAAAAATTCAAGCTCATCTTTCTGCTTCCAGGCCCAAGTCTCTATCCACTATAACTTACTCTAATGTAATGTTAGGCAACATTTCGATATCTCTCCTAATTACACAAAATAGTGGGTACAAGTATAGTGAAGCCTTGGTGATTATTACCAAAACAGTGACAGGTCAAAGTTTTTAACAGAGGAAAAGGAGAGTTAAAATCCTTGTATAGAGTTTTAGTAAATTAAAGGTTTTATTCTTATTTTTAAAAATATAGACATCTTCCATTCTTAAATCTACGTGTTATTCAGGTTCTGATTAGAGGTTCTGCATTGCTAGCTGAGGGTTACAAGCATTTCATTTTCCTTTTATAAGTATTGACTTAGCTGTGTGTGTATGTTTGTGTATGGGGGGGTGTTTTAAATTATTTGGTAGTGTCAAAACCATGCTAAAATACCAGTACTTAAGGATCTGTGATTTGGGGAGTGGGCACTTCCTCCACCTAGATGAACTAGTTATAACTTAGTAAAATAAATCTTAGAGAATTGTGTGAGGTTTAGAGATTTAAATGACATCCTCAGTCATACAACCAGTTAAGTGTCACAGACAACATTTGAACCCAGGTGATCCTGACTTCAGATAACAGCACAGTTATTTACAAATTAATTATATTCAGATTACCTGGGTTATTATTGTATTACATTATTTTGCTATTGTTTTTCCTTGCAAATAGTGACTTGTTAACGGTCATGATTTATGTGGAACAAAAAAAAATAAGAATATTTTTTTAGCAGTATACTATAGTATGTCCAAAATATATTTGGACATACTTGGTGAATGTTATGCATTTGTCCTAATCCATCAACAGCTGGAGGACTGACTTGCTTTTAAACTGGAATAATTACCTCCCTGGGGCAGCTAGGTGGTACAGTGGATAGAACACCAATACTTAAGTCAGGAAGACTTATTTCCCTAAGTTTAAATCTAACCTCAGATAGTTACTAGTTGTATAATTCTTGGGAAGTCGCTTAACCCTATTTACCTTAGTTTCCTCATCTGTAAAGTGAACTGAAGAAGGAAATGGTAAACCTTACTTAAGTATCTTTGCCAAGAAAACCCCAAATAGGGTCACAAAGAATCAAACACAACCGAAAAATGACCATCATCAACATCACCTTTCCTTATAGAACGAATGAGAGGCTTACTTAAGAAACTGAATTTCTGTGAAGTATAGTTTATTTTCTATACAATTTTAAGGCATTAATGATTGAATGAGAAGTGCCACAAACATTTAGCTTCCCAGTTCTATTACTGACAAAAATTTAATCATCTAACACTTAAGAGTTAATGCCATGAATTGGAGCTTAGCTCTTTTTGAACTAAAACAATTATAATCATCTTTATAGAAGCTGACATACTCATGGCATCCCCACCCCCAGACTGTGGGCAACTGTGGCCTATATCAGCTTTCTCACTTTAGATGAAGATGGGCTTCATCCAAGCAGTAGGTTGAGTGGTTGCCATAGTAACAGAGGTTTTTTTTGTTTGTTTTGTTTTGTTTTTTACTTGAAATTCATGATTAAATAGGTGTCAGGTACTCTGGGGAGAATGAGGAGCAAGATCTGTGCTCCTGGTTTATGAATTAAAAGTTTTTAATATAAAATCTAAGCTGAACAGGATGAACACTAAATTGAAAGACAGATAATTTAAATTTTAGAGTGGAGGCTCTAAATGACCAAATGAGGAGACCCCAGTAAGAGTCAACTCTAGAAGCCTAATCTCTAATCTCTTAAATTTGCCATGCATTTCAAACATTAGTCAGATTTATAAAGTTTAAGACTGGCCTAGCTCTCAGAGGTGTCTCAGTTATGATGACCAAATATGAAATTGGTACTCGGAAGAGTTTAAATTTATTCACTGGCATATGGAACTTCCTAGTCTCAAATTTGGCAGTCTTAGAAATATAAAAATTTTGTATTTATTATTTTTATTTTTGTATTTATCTGTTGATTTGGAAAGGCATAGATATCTGTTCTAGTATTTCATTGTAGCATGAATATCATGATAGGTTGTTCAAGGCTATGGCAATGAAGTATATGGTATAGGTGAAAGCATAATAGTACTGGGGACAGAGGATTAGGGTTCTTATTCTTCCTCTGTCACTTATTATCTGTATGACCTTGAGCAGGTCACCTCAATCTGGGCCCCAGTTTACTCATTTGACAAATGAGAACTTTTGACTATTGTTCAGTTTTCAGTCATGTCTAACTCTTTGTGACCTCATTTGGGATTTTCTTGACAAAAATTTTGGAATGGTCTGCCATTTTCCTCAGCCTTTTTTTACAGGAGAGGAAATTGAGGCAAAAACAGGGCTCAAATGACTTGCCTGGGGTCCCCTTTAAACTCAGGAAGATGAGTTTTCGTGACTACACACCCAGAACTCTATCAAGAGAGATATGATCACTATTCCCTATGATTTCATCAAGAACAAATCATACCTTATATACTTCTCTTTTATAACAGGGTTACTATTGATCCTAGAAATTACCTAGATATAGTATGCCTAGATTTTACCAGAACATTTCTCAGAATCACAAGAAAGGGCCTTCAAGGCCATCTAATATAAGCAATACCCCAGTAGTCACCAGTCTTTGAATTAGAGATTTAGAGCCAGAAGAGAACACAGATGCTATCCAATCCAACCTTTTATAGATAAGGAAAATGATTAGAATATACCTGTACTTTAACTCTAGATACCATGCCTCTAAGACTGGAATGCAGTCTTAAAAGTTCATTAGCTTTTTCACTATTGTTATTTTACTGAGCTTCCAGTTGACTAAAAGCATGAAATCAAAAGTTCTCAGCCTTTTTTTCTGTGCCTTGTACTTCTCTGATAGTCTGGTGAAGTCCAGGGACTCTTTCTCAATGTTTTTGAACTCCCAAAATGAAATATGGAAGATTATGAATGAAACATTTTATTTTGTTATTATTTTAAAAAACTGATTCTCCCTATCTTGCACCGTTTGGAAGTATAAAAGCTTCTTATAGGCTAGATCTTTTTCTGACTTGAGTCAATCACTTCTCCTTAGGGGATCTGGTGGGCTCATTTTAGAATTTACCATATTGGTGCCAGACTTAGTGTACATACCCAATCAGCATAGCTTGCTACAATTCAGAATTCCCAAACTCAACTGATTCACTAGTCTAAACTTCCCCAGTAGCAGGGATTACAAGTGTATATTAATTATCAAATATGTTTAAAAAAAACCCTCCAAATTCACAGATCCCTGTCCTAGATCTTTTTCAGACAAACTTATCTAGCCATACCTCTTCAATTTGACAAAATTTTTGTCACAGTATTTTTCACAGTATCCTTGTAGATGGAAAAACATGAATTGGAAAACTAATATAGTAAATATATTTGAATGACTGGACCTAAACAGTAGGAATTAAGAGAGCACTGTCACCCTTGGAGGTCTCAGTGAAATGACTGAAGAAACTCTTATTTATGCAATTCAAAATTTTTTTAATCAAATGATTTCAATGAAGTCATAAATGCTCATTAAATTTGTCAATTCTGTAAAGCCAATTTGCATAGTTAAGATATAGATCACAGATATGAGATTAAAAAAAAGATCTTGACAGGCCAGAATTATGGGAAGAATGAAATACAAAGCAGGTAAGTATAACTAAAATTCTATACTTTTTAAAAATCAGTGTCATTAGAGTCTTTTCTAATTTGGGAGATAATCGTTTTTATAATTGGGCTTAATGATAACAGTTGAAAATCATATCTACACTTAACTATATGTGATTAGTGTTAGATATAGATTTCTTTTTGCTAGAAATTAAATATTCTTATATCTGAATCTAATATATGTATATATTATATATGTATACACACAGTGCCTAGCACACAAGAAGTGCTTAGTAAATGATTGTTGAACCCAATTCTTGAAATTAATTTGAATTACTATGTAAAATCTTTGTATTTATTTATATTTATGAATACATATTATTTTGCCATATGTGCATGTATCTATCTATATATATGTATAACTCAGAATAGTACACACACACACACACACACACACACACATACATTGTATTCCCCAGTAGAGTGTAAACTCCTCAAAGACAGGGTTGTTTTGTTTTCGTCATTGTATGCCTAATGTCTAGCATAGTACCTTATAGATAGGAGGAACTTTGTGAATGTTTGTTGAATTTATTTGGCATTCCTACCATTAATTCTCATGGGATTTGGGAATTTGCATTGTTCATGATATACCTACCATTGACACAATCTGTCCACCTATGGTTTCTAATTCTGACAGGTCATTTGCTCTGTCAATCAAGTCTCCTGACATTTTGAAATATAGGTACCTGGCTTGAACAAGTCCCACATGTGGTCCTTCTGTTCCAATCCCCAACATCAGAGCCACTTTTCCAACAAAATTCTTCTGTAGGTTAAATCTGCGCTGTCCAATATTAAAGCTTCCATCAATCAGAAAAGCAATATCTGCCTTACAATCTGCAAAAAAACCAAAACAAGTAAGTTTTCTCAGCAGTCCTAGAAAGACAAGGACTAAGTCTGGGGGAAGTTAAAAGTCTTAGCTCATCTTACCTTTGTTTCCAGCCTTTTTGTCAGGTGTCTTCTTCTGTCGTTTACCTGCAACACAGGAAGCACCCAACACCATTACCAAAAGGAGGGAAGGAAGTTCCAAAGTGGAAAACCGAAGCAAGGAGAGGAGTCAATGGTAAGGACCATGATTCTTAAATAAACTGCTCTATCTCTTTGAGTCACTTTCACAGTTAGAGGCAGCCATATCTCCACCAAAAAAATGAGAAATCAGGAAGCAATATCTCTACCAAAGAAATTAGAAGTAAAGACCCTAAGAGTGTGGCTTGCTGTATCTCCAATTTAGAGGCCAGTATAGACTTCCAGATATGTTTAATCTCCTGCTAAGGCCAGTGAGGAGGCTTTGAAGTCAACAAGGTTGGAGGCCTTGTCAGGAGGGAGAAAGACAAAACAAACAATCTCATTTTTACATCTCTGAGATTCAGTTTCCTCATCTGTAAAATGGAGAAGATAACACTTGTATTATCAAATAATAATATTATTATGTGAGTTTTTATTTATCATTGTTATTTCTCTTATACTCTTGCATTTTCTTTCTGTGGCTTTAAATCTTATTTTGTTTTGTTTTGTTTTGTTTTGTTTTGTGGCTTTAAGTCTGTGAAAGCTTTAGGAATCAATCAATCCACAAGCATTTATGAAATTCCTAATATGTATTAGGCCCTTTCCACAAAAAATGAATCAATCTCTGGTCTGAAGTTCTACAAATTTGACCCCCAAAAACAATACACAAATAGTAAATGCAAAGTAATTTCATGAACACTAACATCTGGGAAAGTGAAAATCTATATGTCAATAAATGCACCAATATTAATTAACTAATTAGCAGTAACTAATTAATATAATTGAAGGAGGGAATTCCTTGGCTTCTTTTTTCTTCACCTAGGAGGAAAAATCAGAGAGGAATTGGTGAGTGAAAGAATTTCACAATCATAGATTCAGAGCTAAAAAGGATCTTAGAAGCTATTGAGTCCAACACTTTCATTTTATAGGAAGAAACTGAAGTTCAGAGTGGCTGCCTTAGCACACACAGGTCATAAATGACAGAGGAAGGATTATAATTCATGTCTTAAAACTCTAAATTTGACTGTATCAGGAGTTCACAACCCATTTGTTTCTTCCATTACATAAGACCAAGGAGCAGTAATGTAGTTAATGGTGGAGAATGGTTGTTACCACAGTTCAGGTAGATAAAAGCAATTATAGGATGCATGGAAGAGAAAATTGCATGTGTCTTCTCATACCTGTCGCTTAAAGAAAGAGCAAAATTCAATATATTGATTTAATTGTTCTTTAATATTATGACAAAACAAAAAGTTGACTCATCCCAATTATTAAAATACACTTTTTAAAAAAAACTTTTTTGTGTCCGGAAACTGAGAAGATAGATTCCACATTTCATACCTGCTGGTGGATGTGCTGTGGATACTGCCCTTCCTGTGGCTTCTAGAGCTTCACTTTTGCCTTCTGTTAATAAAATAAAAAGATGATCGATTTTTTTCCTACCTAAATCATTACCATTAGAGATTAAGTAATCTAGTTTAGGACTCAGACTGAGTAGAAGACAGGGCTGGTCAACCCTGAATACTGATTACCCATGTAAACAGACTGTGAGCTTTCAGCTGTGAAGAGCCAAACCTGACCCTCATTAGACAACAACAGAATAAATCCCACTACTTTTCAACTCTATTGTTACTTATCTAGATGGTCTATATTTCTATTAATACCGGATCAGTCTTCTGACATGAGATGGAAAAAGTAGATAGATACAGAAATTTAAAAACTTTTTTCTCCTTTTACACATATTCTATCAGATTGAGCACTTGACCCCTTAAATGAAAGATAACTTAAGAAAGGTGGACAATGTTACTGCCTAGAGACACTTTTTTTCAAAGAAAAGGAAGCTAGTTGCACCTACTGGATACTGTGAAAGATGAGGACCATCGGGTCAGGGTTTGAGACTGGATGCCATTGGAAGCTGCTGAAGAATAGTTTTCCCGGCCAGGAAGACCATAGACCCGCACAGCTCCTCCTGAGCTGGTGATTACCCCCCTAAAACATAATAATAATAATGGGATGAGTAGCAATTAAAAAAAACTCTTATCTGAGATCATAGGATTATAGATTTAGAGAGGGAAGGAAACCCAGAGATCAACTCCAATCTTCTCATTTTAAAAATGAGGAAACTGAGGTTCAGAGAAGTGAAATTGCCCACACTGATAAGAAGTGGAAAGAATCTGGATTTGATCCCAGATCCTCAGTCTACAAATCCAGCACCAGATGATACTTCTCAAAAATTTTATAATAGTTCTAGGGACTGGAGTGGGTTGTCTGGGCTGCAGTGCCCTGCTACATTGGAGGCACAGTGATGGAATGGAAAGAAAATTTGTCTTAGGAGTCAGAAATTCTGAGTTTCAGTACTGAGACTGATACTTATAAATCATGTAACCATAAGCAAATTACTCAGCTTCTCCAGTCCAGAGTTTTTTCATGATGGAAACAGAGATAATAATAATACCTGTACTACTTACTTTGTGAGAACATACAGTATAAATTAGAGATCTTGTTATCTGCAATTCTGATAGAAATCATGGCATAAAAAAAAAATTAGTGCTATTTATGAAGACCTTAGACTTGCCTCTGACACTTTCCAGTTGGGAGACCATGGGGAAGTAACTTAACTTTTATGAGCCTCAATTTCCTCATTTGTAAAATTGGGATAATAAGGCAGGTAAGATCTATCCCACAAAGCTCTTGTGATACTTAAATGAGATAACAAAGATAAAGCTCTATGCAAAATTACTATTTATTATGAGTCAAGGAAATCCATGTCTCAGTAATTCAGACAAAGAAGTCATCTAAAGATTCTCTTAATCTTGCATAGGTTTGGTTTTGTAATTACAGCTGTTAAGAGTTGTAATAAAAAAAATTCTCTTAACTTATTGAATGACTAATAGGCATAAAGTTGTCCCTACTTTCTTATTTTTCAGAGCTGCCATGTTAATGAAAATCTCAATATAACTTTCCAAACTTTCCAAACCATACCTTCAACCACAGGATTTTAGACTTCATTCAAAACAAATTAAAAGGGCCAGAGTTCATTCTTCAGTTTACCACTAGTGTAGGGAGCTGCAACTAAAGAAGCTTCATAACTGAAGAGATCCCAAGATCCTCTCTCTTTCTTCCTTCCTTCCTTCTCTTTCTGTCTTTCATTCTTCCTTCCTTTCTTTTTCTTTCTTTAATCCTTTCATCCTTTTTTTCTTTCTTTCATCCTTCCTTTCTTTCTTTCATCCTTCCTTCCTTTCTTTTTCTTTCTTTCATCCTTCCTTTCTTCCTTTCTTTTTTCTTCCTTCCTTCCTTTCTTTCTCTCTTTTTTCTTTCTTTCTTTCTTTCTTTCTTTCTTTCTTTCTTTCTTTCTTTCTTTCTTTCTTTCTTTCTT
>JAJPUD010000643.1:130436-159983 GCA_023553655.1 Myrmecobius fasciatus
CCTAGATGACAGGTAATCTAATACATGCTAGATAGGATAAATTATATGACAAATAAAATACATGTATACATATCTATACAGTTATCTTACTGCACAAGAAACATCAGATCTAGAAAGAGAAGAAGGAAAAAACAACCTAAGAAGGAAAACAAAATGCATGGAAATATTCACAGAAAGCGTTAGAATGCTGTGTTGTGGTTCACTCTCAGTTCCCACAGGCCTCTCTCTGGATGTATATGACTATCTTCATCGCAGCACAACTGGTTTGAATCACATCATTGTTGAAGAGAACCATGTCCATCAAAATTGATCATCGTATAGTCTTGTTGCTGTGTATAATGATCTCCTGGTTCTGCTCATTTCACTCAGCATCAGTTCATGCAAGTCCCTCCAATCCTCTCTGAAATCCTCCTGTTGGTCATTTCTTACAGAACAATAATATTCCATAACATTCATATACCATAATTTATTCAGCCATTCTCCAATTGATGGGCATCTTTTCAATTTCCAGTTTCTTGCCACTACAAAAAGGGCTGCCACAAACATTTTTGCACATGTGGGTCCCTTTCCCTCCTTTAAAATCTCTTTGGGATATAGGCCCAGTAGAAACACTGCTGGGTCAAAGGGTATGCACTGTTTGATAACTTTTTGAGCATAGCTCCAAATTGCTCTCCAGAATGGTTGGATCCGTTCACAGTTCCACCAACAATGTATCAGTGTCCCAGTTTTCCCACATCCCCTCTAACAGTTATCATTATCATTTCCTGTCATTTTAGCCAATCTGACAGGTGTGTAGTGGTATCTCAGAGTTGTCTTAATTTGCATTTCTCTAATCAATAGTGACTTGGAGCACCTTTTCATGTGACCGGAAATAGTTTCAATTTCTTCGTCTGAAAATTGTCTGTTCATATCTTTTGACCATTTGTCAATTGGAGAATGGTATTAGCAATTTCTTTTAACCAATTCATGCATGACATGGTTTCAATTTCTCTTATCTTGGTCACCTTCCTAAGGAGAGGTCCCAGCTTGTCAATATTCTTCCTAAAATGTGGCATCTAAAACTTAACAATACATTCCAGGGATGAGTTGACTAAGACCAACTGTGGCAGATTACCTATATCATCTAGATCATTTTGAACACTATACTTCTATTAATGTAGCAGAAATATGTTTTAGCTTCTTTGGTTGCCATATCACATGCTGACTCATAAATTTACTTTTATCTATCCTCCTCTTAAAAATGTGTTATTGATTTCTTTAACCAATGTGCTTATAATTATCCTTATTCAAATGCTTAATAGCAAATAAGCATTTATTTGTCTCTATTCAATAATTTGGCTCATTGTTACAGTCAGATATTTTTGGAGATTGATTCTATAGTCCAATAATCTATCCCTTCAAGCTGCACTTCATCTGAAAATTTGATATGTCTGAAAATCTTACCTTTGCTGAATTATTGGGGAAAAAAGAGGTTCAAATGACACTTTTGCTAGAGATCTCTATTCAAGTTCACATCAATACATTAATGTTTGGGGTTTGATTTTTCAAGACATTTATGAGCTACCTAATTGTATTGCCATTCAGCTCATATCTCTCTATCTTGCATAGGTAATCATGAGAAACTTTGTCAAACATTTTGTTAATATCTTCAAATTAAAAAATCCCATTAAAAAAGCAAAGGGCACTTTTTAAATCTTCATTTTAAAAAATTATTTTATTTAATTTCCAATTCCAAATTCTATCCTTCCTCTCCGCCTCTCTCATTAACTGAGAAGGCAAGAAAAAACAAAAATCCATCATGTATGTATTGTCATTAAAATATGTATTGTATTCAAAACCAATTTCTGAATTATCCATTTATCAGAAAAAAAGAGAAAGTAAGAAAAGAAGGAAGGAAGGAAGGAAGGAGAGAGAAAAAAGGAAGAAAGAATATTCTATATACTATACTTCAATCTGTACTCTGAGTCCATCAGTTCTCTACCCAGGGGTAAATATAGCATGTTTTATCATGAATCTTTTGGAATTGTGGTTGGTCATTGTGTTCCCCCCCCAAGTTTTTCTGAAACCAATCCTGTCTTCATTTCTTAAAACACAATAGTATTCCATCACATTCATATACCACAACCCATTCAGTTGTAGTTTAATTATTTTTCCAGTTGTGTCTAACACTTTGTTACTATATTTAGGGTTTTCTTGGCAAAGAAACTAGAGTGACTTGCCATTTTCATCTCCAGCTCATTTTCAGAAGACGAAACTAAGGCAAAGAGGATTAAGTGACTTGGCTAAGTTCACACAGCTAGTAATTGTCTGAAGTCAGATTTGAATTCAGGAAGATAAGTCTTTCTGACTCTAATTCTGGCACTCTATGCATTATGGTGCCACCTAGTTGCCCTGTAATTTTTTCATCCATTCCCCAATTAATAGTCATCCCCTCAGTTTCCAATTTTTTGTCACCACAAAAAGAGCTGCTGTAAGTATTTTTGTATATATGAGTCCTTTTTATTTTGTTTTGATCTTTTTGAGATATATAGATCTTGTAGTGGTATCACTGGATCAAAAGGACATAGTTTAGGGCTTTGGGGCATAGTTCAAACTGCTTTCCATAATGGTTGTACTAATTCAAAATTCCACTAACTGTGCATTAGTGTACCTCTTTTCCCACATCCCCTCCAACATTTGTAATTTTTCTTTTTTTTTGTCACCTTAGCCAATCTGACAGGTATGAAGTAGTATCTCAAAGTTGTTTTAGTTTGCATTTTAAAAAAAATTAATGTTTTATATAATTTTCATATGACTATTGAGAACTTTGATCTCTTTCTCTGAAAACTGACTATTCATATTTATTGATCATTTATCATTTGGAGAATAGTTTAAAGAACACTTCCTTTCCACATTGCTTCATTATAGTTTTTTTTTTCTTAATCCATTAAAGTAGATTTTCCAATTGTTCAGAAAATCCAAATATCTTTTTTCTGGTATATGTTGAGTAAAGGATGAACTGGGAAGGTCTGCTGTAATGGAGGGTGAAGGAAATAAGAATTTACACAGTGTCAAGCTGTGTCAAGCTTTAAAAAATATCATCTCATTTGATTTTTCAACAACCCTAAGGGGTAGATGCTGTTTTTATCCTCATTTTACAGCTGAGACTTAAGGAGATTCAGTGTACAGATAATTTAAGATTTATGTGCTATTGCAGTTGGAGGACATTTATTGCGATCCAAAGTATTGCTATTGCTGGTGTTTTTAATTATTTAGATTTTATGAATTGTGCTCGTGACTTGACAAATCTTTAGTAAGTCTCTTTGGCTTTGGTTAGTTATATCTAGGAGAATAGATCTAAAGCTGAAAGTTCCTTACAGGTTTTTAAGTCCAGTAGCATAAGTGAGTTGTCTAGGGTCACACAATTAGTATCTATAACAGAATTTGAATTTGGGTCTTACACCATCTAGTACTGGGGATTTTTGATGTGGGTTCTTTCTTTTTTATTATCCATATACATTTCATTTTAATGGATAATTACCAAGAAAAAAAAACATTATTTGGCACAAGAATGCCAATTTACTATTTTGTTTTTTTTGGACACAAACAAAATATCTCTGCAGGCTAAAAAGAAGTCACTTTGCACAAATGAAACAATCAATATTTTATTGAAATACTAGACTATGACATTACACCCCTTCTCCCTTAATAGTTTAGAAAGTACCTTGTATTGCTAAACATAAATCCAAATCCAAATTTAATAAAATATCTTTTGTAACATTGTAAGTCTGACATGGGTGCTAATGTCAGTCCTGCTATAGGAAGCCATATAGTATCAGTACAATTTAACAAGTATGTTACATAAATCCTTTATTTCAGTGGATTTTTTTTCCTTCTGCTTTTCCTTTCTGCTGCTCCTCTTCCTTTTTCCTTCTCCTGCTTCTTTCTCTTCTTGTTCCTATTCTTTCTTTTTTCTCCTCATCTTTCTCTTCCTTCATCTTTCCTTCTCTTCTTTCTGTCTCTTCCTCTCCTTTTTCTTTTTCTTTTTCTTTTTCTTTTTCTTTTTCTTTTTCTCTTTCCTTTTCTTCTCCCCCACCCTTTCTTCTCTATTTCATTAATATAAGGTGCATTAATGTAGAACTCTCTATAAAAAATCTATAATTTTAGGGAAGGGTAAAGCTGGAAATTTTTGAACTTGAAAAAAACTTTTTTGACTGCTGTATTTTAGTATAATTGACATTCTTTGTAAACCAATTAGAAAAGAAGCCAATGGCATTAATTTTATTTTAATACATATTAAAGCATAATTTTATGCATTTTAAAACATGATTTTGAGAATGGGTTCATAAGTTTCACCAGATTGTCAAAGGGTCCATGACAAAAAGAAAAAAAAAGGTTAAAAGTCCTTATGACAGCATTCTAATTGAAGCATTGAGATATGAAATGGCTTGTACAGGGTTGCATAGCTAGTGGATGTTGGAAATGGAATTTGAACCTGTTTTCTTGATTCCAAAGCCAGCTCTTATCCAAAGCCAGCCGGCCTCTCACTGCATTGAGACCACACCATTGAGACAGTTCCAGGTTCTTTACCCCAACAGCAGGCCCCTATTTGTACAGTGGATAGAGTGACTAGCCTGGAAACCGATTTCAAATCTTGACTAGCTGTATAACCCTGGGAAAGTCATCTAACCTTATTTGCCTCAGTTTCTCATCTCCAAAAAATGAGCAGGAGAAGGAAATGACAAACTATTCCAGTATCTTTGGCAAGAAAATCCCAAATGGTGTCATAGAGGATCAGACACAACTGAAATGATTCAACAACGAAAAATGGATTATGGGAGTTATTATTTTTTCCCATCTTTTACTTTCTTCAGTCAGAAAGATTCTTTGACAAGCTGACTTTGATTCAAGATCTGAGTCCAGATATGACTTTGCAGAATAATCTTTTCTCTTTTTTAAAACAAAAATTGTTTATGTCTATTTTAAAAATAGATATAGGGGAAGATGCAGGAAGTTTAGAGTTAGCTCTAGGAAAAAAGAAGTGCTAGATATGTTGCTGCATGTAGATGATATCCACTACTAGAAATTTGACCTCAAGCTGGCTTAAAGTAAGGGGAGGCAGTATCATGTCTTCTTTATTAAACAAACAAACAAAAACCAAACACCCGAAGACCAAAATATTGAAGCAGTTAAGCAAATATCCTCTTGCCCAGAGAAGTAAATATTTATTCCAAGCAAATCAAGAACACTGATTTAATTTATTGGACGACCTCTCTGTCTTTGGGAGGTAGGATGGCTGCTAAAATAACATTTGTAGGCTGGCTGAAGTTTGGTACTTACTGGCTGGGCTGTGTTAAAACTCTAATCAGTTCCATAAAGAGAGAGAAGTGTTATAGTGTTCCAGTTCTTCGAAACTAGACTAACCATCATCCCTGAAGTTTTCCTTGGGAGAAATTTCAAACCTTCAGAATGATTAAAGCCATCTATGATCTTGTTGCTGTTATTTAATGTTTATTGAGTACCCACAAACATCATTGGACTAACTCCCTCAATTAGGCTGGGCAAATCCCCATGATGGCAGGCTATCAGGAAGAATACACACACCCCTTGGAAAAAGTATGAGTTACTCCATACTTTGCCAGGCAGAGGAGGCCCAGATGCTGGAAAGGCTTGTTCAACAAAATATGCTAGACATTATTTTCAACTTATACATAGCAGAGTTAGCCTACGACACTGGGATCTCATTATACCCAGTTGCAAAACTATTTTCTGGGTAGGTCTTCATTTGCGGAAATCATTCAAAAGGAAAAAGAAAATTGCCCTTTGATTTTAGAGTTGTTTTTTATCCAGAAATGAGTTTAAGGTTTTTGTCATTATAGTTGTTATTCTGTAAAATTAAATTGATGTTTTAGAAGGGAAAAATAATTTACACGTTTTCATATGTTTGAAAAATAGTCATACTCAAGATTGAGTAAACCCTGCATGGGGAAGTGTGCAGGGATGGGATAAAGTCAGGGATGTCTGAGAAAGAATTTTTCATGGAAATGCTATAGAAAATGTAAAGTGATCGTTTTTTCTTTTTTTCAATTTAAAAGCATTTATTTTTTTCTATTTCCTACCATGTTATCCCATGGTGAGGAAAAATATGCATGGAAAAATAAAACAATTTCCCATAGTGGCTACATTATAAAATTTATCTCATTCTGCACCCTAATTCTATCACCTCTCTCTCAAGAGTTGGTTAGTCTTGTTCCTCATCAATCCTATAGAACTGTGGCTAGTTACAGCATTCATCAGAGTAATTGTTCATTTTTACAATATTGATGTTACACCAAAAATTATCCTTATGGTTCTGCTCACTTTACTTTGTATCAGTTCAAAAAAATCTTCCCAGGTTTCTCTGAAATCATCTCTTTTAGCCTTTCTTATGACTCCAATAATATTTCATTACATCCATATACTGTGATTTTTTTCAGCTAATTGATTCCTTTAATTTTTAGTTCTTTGCCACTACAAAAAGAGTTGCTTTACATATTTTTGTAAGCTCTTTTCCTCTTTGATTTTTTTTTTTGATAGAGATCCAGTACTGGTTATTGGTGAATCAAAAAGTATATATGCACAATTTAGTGACTTTGTGAGCATATTTCCAAATTGCTTTCCAGGAGGGCTGAACCAATTTATAGCCCCACCAATTCAATAGAGTTCATTTCTCTTCCCTCCCTCCCTCCTTCCTTCCCTTCCTCTTTTCCTTCTTTCCTTCCTTTCCTTCCTTTGTCATTTTCCTCTTTCCTTTCTTTTCCCTGTGTCTCCTTTCTCTTCTCTCTTTTCTCTTTCTTTCTCTCCCTCTCTCCTTCCCTCTCTCTTCCTCTCTGTGTTTCTCTCTCTGTCTCTCTGTCTCTCCTCTCTCTGTCTCTCTCTGTCACTCTGTCTTTGTCTCTCTCTCTCAATCTGATGGGCAGGAGCAATTTCTCATATGGTTATTGATAGTATGGGATTAAATGTGATTTTTTTTAGAACAAACCATCATAAATGGTCATGACAACTTTCTTTTCCCAAACAAAAATTAGTACAGGCCTGAAAAAGGATAATAAGATATTCAGAGCTGGAAGGGACCTTAAAGAAAGTGAAAGACTTAAGATCCAAAGAGGGCAAGTGAATTACTGAAGGTCAAACACAGAGATTGAGGAGTCAAGCTCCCAATTTGCTGTATCTCACTTCATGGAGAATATCTTTCTTTTGTTGAAATCAGGACTTTTTATACAAAATTCAGCATATGTGGTTATTACAGATGATGCCATAAATAGATAGGTAATATAATTAATTAACAGAATTTTTGCCCTTTTAAAGTCTATGTTCTGCTAGCTTACTGCAAGGAGAAGGAAGCTGCAATAGTATTATTGGTAGTATAATCAAACTTAATGTTAGATTGCAAATAATAACAATAATAACTACTGCAAACTTTTAACCTGCTCAGATTGTCTTTTCCTTTGCCACTTTAAAAATGAATCCTCTGGGAAAGAACATAAAATATCTTTTTGTATTGATTGTTGCTTTTTCTCCTTGACAAAATTTTTTAATTGTATCACAAAATTTCTGAGTTATAAAGTCAAGGATGTCTGAATATGCATTTTTCATATGAATATTGTAGAAAAAGTAAGGTTCAATAGGATCATAAAATTTATTTTTTCAATTAGCAAAAATTTATTTTGCCTCCCAAATGAAAAAAAAAAAGAAAAGAAAATTTCTGGAACAGAAATTCGTAATCAAACAAAACCTACATTGGCCATGCCCAAAAATGTATATATCATTCTCTACCCTGTGTCCATCACCTCTGTCAGGAGACCTCAGATGGATACCTTATATACTGAATAACAGAGTCAAAATTTAAAAAATCATAAGTGGCTGGCACATTGGATTGAATCAAAGTAGGAAATATTTAATTAAAATAAATATAAAGATATGTTTAGGCTAAAAACACTAACTTCACAAGTATAAGATGATGAGTGGCTAGAAAGAAATTAATCTGAAAAAAAATCTGAGTTTTAATGAATTTGTGAATTTTGAGTAAATAGTACAATATGGCAGCCAAAAAATACCCCCTTAAAAATCAAGAGATATACATCTGAAAATAAAGAAGAAAAGAAGATTCTACTATGCCCTAGTCAAACTACATCTGGAGTTATTGTGATTAATTCTGTGTACAACATTTTAAGAAACTGAGGAATTTCCAAGATGGTCATAGGGTTTATGTTGTAGAAGGCTTGATTGAAGAAAATCTTTTTTTTATTCTAATCTATGTATTTTATACAACTTTCCATACTCCTTTATACTATATTTGCTATTTTAATTGTATAATATTATTCCATTATAATGATGCATCACAATTTGTTCAGCTAAAAAGTAATTTTCCATAAGCATGCTAGCACAATTAAGTTCCTAATCTTTTATATAATGAACCGGACATTGTTCAATGAGGAAGTTACCTCCAAAAGTTTGGCCCTTTAGGGAAGGCATAAGATCTTTTAGACTATAGGCAGCAGTAACTCATTACATACTCCCCGAAGATCTGAAAAAGTTCATAACCTTGAAAACAGAGTTGCAGATTTAGCTGATTGGATTTGGTTCATTGCTTATACAATTAAAAACATATCCTCTGGGTGCTTGGTTTGTTATTTTCTTTTTAAGATGAAATTTCATTTAAAAGCAAATTTCAGGTTTAAAAAGTCTCAGTTATAATATTTGATCACAGAATTCATTATACAGTATTATAATACATGTAATATCTCTTTTGGTATTCACAACAAAAATCCAAAGGAGATGTTATCATTAATCCCCATTTTGTGGAGATTAATAATACTGGGATGAGTAAATAATAATGTTTAGTAATAATACTCAGAAGAATAAACTGAACCTGAGAGAGGTAGTCCAGTCACATAGCTAGTATCATAAGAAATTTGGAGGTAGAAGAGATGTTGAAAGTGATCTGTTGTATCTCACCCCCACTCCATCATTTTACAGATAAGAAAACTGAGCTGCAGAGTAATTAATTATAAGTGACAGAAACAGGACTCCAATTCAAAAACCAATATTCCATCTACCAAATTACTTTACTTCTCAAAATTAGTCACTATGATAGGGAAAAGGATAAAGATGAGGACTATATCTGTTATTTCAAAGATATAAGAAACTCCTATGTGAGGAATCTCCTAATGTAGGTAAGAATTTTCTCTAGGTTAGCCTTAGAGAAATATCCAGAGCACTGAAAGGTGAAATAATATTCCCAGGGTCATAACATTAGGTGTTAGACATAGTACTTGAATTCATCTTCCTGACTTGAGTTGAACTCTTTATCCATTATACCAACAGTTATCAAAGTATGGTCCAGAGGTCTATGGAATCCTCAAGACTTGAAAGGACCTTGACATCAAAAACATTGTCACAAAAATTTTAAGATGTTTTAATTTCTATTATAGAACATTTAAATACATATAACTTATATAAATGCAAGTTCTTTGGAGTCTTTAATGAATTTAAGAATATAAAGAGGTCTTAAAAGACCAAAAAAATATCATACTGTCCCAATGGAAAAAGTCCTTTATCTGAAAGTCAGAGGAGCTGGGTTCTAGTATCTCGGTATTATAACCACAGTCTCTGTAGGACTCAGTTTCTATCTTTGGGAAATGAAGGGATTGGTCTAGATTATCTCCAAAGTTGCTTCTAGCACTGGTATTTTTTGATTCTGGCTTATCTACCAACAGCCAAGCACAATTTACATCACTATATGCACTAAAAGTCTAATATAATTTTGTTATGCAATAAAGTTGTCTACTAATATCATTATACATATATGACTTTGAATTTATTTTAAATCATTTCAACAGGTAAAATAATAAATCAAGCTGCCATGCAATGAACTTTGTTTCATTTTAAATTTGTAGCATAAACTGAATTACATCCTTTTTTTTTGTCTAAATATGTTTTTTAATTAACTAATGTAGTAGATCACCTTAAACTTTCTGATTGCAAGTTAAATACTATTTTGCATCATTAGCCCTTTTAGGTGATGGAATGCCACTTATAAACTATGACTATGCTTACCTTTACCTTCAAAACCTAAGCCCTAGGGACTGACAAATGGCTTTCCTTCCTCAAAGTCTATTTTCCTCTCCTATGAGAAATTAATACAATCTGTCACTTAGCAATTCTTATTATCTGTTTATCAGTCTAGTATCTAAGGCTCCTATAATTGGTAGGCACCCTCCCCCCCAACTCTGAATACTCTCCCAGATTCAAAGAATGGATATTTATGGATAGATGAGGATCTATTTAAAACCATAGAGGCATTGTGGTATAATTGATAGTGTACTGGACTTGGAGTTAAGAAGACTTGGATTAAACTACCTCCTCTGACATTTGCTAACTCTTTTCGTAAAAGTTGTTTCAGTCATGTTTGACTTTTCCTGACCCATTTTGAGGATTTTTTTTGGGGGGGGCAAAGATACTGCAGTGGTTTACCATTTCCTTTCGTTCATTTTACAGATAAGGAAACTGAGGCAAACATGCATAAGTGATTATGAGGATAAAGAATATTTTAAAAGTCCATAGTACTTATCTCATAAGATAATTGTGAGGGTCCAATAAGATGATATTTATAAGCCACTTTTTTTTTTCTTTTTTTGCTGAGGCAATTGGGGTTAAGTGACTTGCCCAGGGTCACACAGCTGTTACGTGTCTGAGACCAGATCCAAACTCAGGTCCTCCTGACTTCAGGGCTGGTGCTGTATCCACTGCGCCACCTAGCTGCCCTATAAGCCACTTTTTAAAACAAAATGCTATATAAAAGTCTAGTGTTATAGACATGTAATTATTTTGTTATATACATTATTATTGTTATATATGCTTATTATTATATTGCTATTGTTATTAGTTTAAGTCATGTCTTCACTTGTATATTTCTTTTACTGGTTAAGCATTATATAGTAGTTCAAATCAAGATATTTAATTAAACATATAGCAACAAAATTGATAAGAAAGATTTTCCTCATAATACAATGTTATGCTTTATCAAAGGTTACCCTGCTACTTCCGAGGATGGGACACTTACAGGACATGCATTTCAAGAACATATGCATAAGTAAGGCAAATTAAGTTACACTGATGTGCTCCAGTGATATCATGGTACACACTGCTCTCTCTGGGGAGCTGGGTTTCTCTCTTTCATGCTGTGCTCTTTAGGAAGTCAGCTGTTATTTTTGCTCTTGGCTGGTCTTCTGATCCTATGGGATCTCAAGGGGAGGTTGTGCCAAATAATCAGTTTGATAGTCCCAGGGACAATTTTGAGCTCTTGTGATTCCAACCCTCCAGCCACCTGCACTCAGCCAATAAGTCAGAGAAGCCCTTAGGCATTTTAAAGTCTATCTTTTGAATTGCTTTTCTCCTGCTGCACCTTAATCTATTTTTTCCCCCTGAGTTATGCTCTGAAATTCCCCTTTAACTCAATTCATAACCTTGGATATATTAGTTTAAGGGTCCTTTTCAAGAAATTCATTTATCTAAACTGTTATGGTGTTAGCTAGAACTGTGATAAAGGAACTTCTTTCAGTCCCATGCTGCCTTTGGTGGTCATCAGTTCAGGAAGAAAATTGAAAAGGGCCAGGTAGTAAGTGCTGGTGATTTTTTTTTTTTCTTAATACTGTCTTACTTTTTTTTTTTAAGGTATTATTGCTAGCAACAAAATTACTAGTTTCCCAGTAACAAATAGTGCCTCTCTCTCTCTTTTTTATATCCACAGTTATAATTATTAATAATTATTCATAATGGCTCAAATTATATAGTTCCTTAAAAGTTAAAAAGTACTTTTCTTGCAACAATTCTTTGAGATAGGAATACAAGTATTATCATTCTCATTTTGCAAATTAAGAAATTGAAGCTCAGCTCTTAGAGGTGAGTGATTTGCCTGTGGTGACACATGTAGCACATTTCCAAGATTGGACTCAAAGCTACATGTTTGGACCCTTCTGGGTAAACCATGCTGTCTCTCATATCATGCTTACAAAGCCCATTGGGAATATTATGATGGAAAGCACTAACACTTAGGGGGAAAAGAAAGGTCTTGTGCATGAAGCAGCACCTAAACTGAGTCTTAAAGTGAGCTAAGGATTATAAAAGATGACGAAGAGAGCCAAGTATTCCAGGTATGAGGGACAGCTTTTGCAAAGATACAAAAGGGAAAGATGGAATGTCATGCATGGGAGCCGAAGCAGATCTGTTTGGATGAAACACAGAATGTGTAAAATGAAATCATTTTGGAAAAAAGTCACATTATGATCAGCCTTAAATGTCAGAACAGTTTGTATTTTATCAAAAGGCAGTAGGGAGCCACTGAAGCTTGAGAAAGAGAGTGACATAGTCAGATACATGTTTTAGGACTATCAACTTGGCATCTATATAGAAGACTAAATAGAGAGAAGAAAGATTGAAAGTAAGAAGGCCATATAAAAGTTTTTGGAAAATATTAATAAAAAACAGGTACTTTAGAAATATCTTTTCTAAAGCTTGTATATTTAATGTGCCCAATTACCTTTTAACTCCATTCTCCATTTTTCCTTTTATATTTGAAG
Source organism: Myrmecobius fasciatus (assembly GCA_023553655.1). Taxonomy (NCBI): domain Eukaryota; kingdom Metazoa; phylum Chordata; class Mammalia; order Dasyuromorphia; family Myrmecobiidae; genus Myrmecobius; species Myrmecobius fasciatus. Next base: position 143,036 of record JAJPUD010000643.1, read on the forward strand.
GAGCACTAATAGCATTTCTCCAGCATGCTTTTTAGAACTAAGAAAATCTGTGGAATTAATTCCGCTAAAATTAAGCTGAATTAAGTTGTTCAGTATCTTCTGATACAAATTTAAAAATTGAAATGAATGCACTTTAATTTCCTGGCTACGTCTTCACACTAAAGAAGATTACTTCATAGGAATGTTGTGCCAGAAATATTTAACACAGGAAAGAATTTTTTTTTTAAATTTTAGGCTATGCATATACAATCATGTTAAATATAGTTCTATATTAGTCATGTAAAAAAACAATCAGAACAATAGGGAAAAGCCATGATAAAGAAAAAAAAAAAACAAATTTTTAAAACGTGAAAATACTATGCTTCTAATTGCATTCCAACTCCATAGTTCTTTCTTTGGCTGTGGATAGTATTTTCCATCACAAGTCTTTTGGGATTGTCTTGAATTATATTGCTGAGAAGAGTTAAATCTATCGTGGTTGATCATCACACAATATTGTTGTTATTGTGCACAGTATTTTCCTGGTTCTGCTCATTTTACTTAGCATCAATTTGTGTAAATCTTTCCAGGTTTTTCTGAAGTCCACCTGCTTAACATTTCTTATAGAAAAATAGTATTCCACTACATTTATATACCACAACTTGTTCAGCAATTCCCAAATGATGGGCATCCCCTCAATTTCCAATTCTTTGCCATCTCAAAAAGAGCTGCTACAAATATTTTTCTACACATGGGTCCTTTCCCCTTTTTTATGATCCCTTTGTCTCCCTAAACTTCATAAATTGATTCATAGTGACTTTTTCTTGGATTTCCTAATCAGAATTCAGTCTGATACATTTTCTAGATCATTTTGGAGAAAAAAAGTAGGGAACTAGGCTCAATTCCTTTTCATTCTGTCATCCTGACTTGTCTTTTTTGATTTTTCTTGGACCAGCAGAATAGTCTCTTTGTAAAACTGTCATCCACTATTCATTAAACAATTCTGAGGTACCAGATTGGCTAAGATGACAGGAAAAGATAATGATAAATGTTGGAGAGGATGTGGGAAAACTGGGACACATAAATTGTTGGTGGAGTTGTGAAATGATCCAACTATTCTGGGGAGCAATTTGGAAGTATGCCTAAAGGACTATCAAAATTGTGCATACTCTTTAATCCAGCAGTTCTACTAGTGGGTCTGTATCCAAAAGAGATTATAAAAAAGGGAAAAGTTTCTACATGTGAAAAAATATTTGTAGCAGCTCTTTTTATAGTGGCAAGAAACTAGAAACTGAGTGGATGCCAATCATGGCTGAATAACTTATGGTTTATGAAAGTAATGGAACAGTATTGTTCTGTAAAAAATGATCAGTAGGCTGATTTCAGAAAAGCCTGAAGAGACTTACAGAAACTGATGCTAAGTGAAGTGAGTAGAATCAGGAGAACATTATATACAGCAACCACAAGATTATGTGATGATCAACTGTGATGAAATTGCCTCTTTTCAGCAATGAAGTAATTCAAGCCAATTCCAATAGACTTGTTTTGGAGACAGCCATCTGCATTCAAAGAAGTCTATTGGGACTGAATGTGATTACAACATAGTATTTTTACCTCTTTTGTTGTTTGGTTGCTTTTTTTTTCTTCTTCTTTTTGATTTGATTTTTCTTGTGCAGCATGATAAATGTGGAAATATGTTTAGAAGAATTGCACATTTTTAATTTAGATTATTTGCTGTCTAGGGGAGGGGGTAGGGGAAGGGAAGGAGAAAAATTTGGAACATAAGGTTTTGCAAGGATGAATGTTGAAAACTATCTTTGCATATATATATATTTAATAAAGCTTTTTATTTTCAAAACATATGCATAGATAATTTCACAATATTGACCCTTGCATAGCCTTGTGTTTCAGATTTTCTCCTTCTTTCTTCCACCCTTTCCCCTAGATAGCAAGCAATTCAATATATATTAATCATGTAAAAATATATGTTAAATCCAATATGTATAAACATATTTATACAATTCTCTTGATGCACAAGAGAAATCAGAACAAAAAAGAAAGTAAATGAATAAGAAAACAAAATGCAAGTAAACAAAAAGAGTAGGAATGTTATGTTGTGATCCACATTCAGTTCCTACAATCCTCTCTCTTGGTATGAATGGCGCTCTTCATCACAAGATCATTGGAACTTGCATCAACCATCTCAATGTTGGGAAAAAAGTCACATTCATCAGAATTGATTGTCATATAATCTTGCTGTTGCCATGTACAATGATCTCCTCATTCTGCTCATTTCACTTAGCATCAGTTCATGTAAGTTTCTCCAGGCCTTTCTAAAGTCATCCTCCTAATAATTTCTTATAGAACCATAATATTCCATAACATTCATATACCATAACTTATTCAGCTATTCTCCAACTGATGGGCATCCACTCAGTTTCCAGTTTTTTGCCACTACAAAAAGGGTTGCCACAAACATTTCTGCACATGTGGGTTCCTTCCCCTCCTCTAAGATCTCTTTGGGATATAGGCCCAATAAAAACACTGCTGGATCAAAGGGTATGTACAGTTTGATAACTTTTTGAACATAGTTCCAAATTGTGCATACATTTTGCAAATAAAAAGCAATTATCAAAATTAAAAAAAAATAAAATTGTTGAGCAGCTAGGTTGTGCAGTAGATAGAGGCCCTGAAGTCAGAAAAACCAGAGTTCAAATCCAAGCTCACACATTTAACATTTCCTAGCTGTGTGATCCTGGGCAAGTCAGTTAACCCCAAATTGCTTTGCAAAAAACAAAACAAAATTGTCACCCTTTGCTATTGCCATGTGATCAGTTCACTCACTTTCTCCTCTCTTATAATTCATTTAAGAAATCCTTTGCTCTATTCTTCCTCAAAGAGTTGTATTGGTATATATTATAATCTTCTCATATCTATCACGAGTTTCTCTATTTTCCTATGCCTGACATTTATCCTTAGTTCTGAGTAGGCAGTAGTAGTGTTACATATCTCACCTCTCAATAAAATGTTGGTATTAAAAAGATAAGAAAAAGACAACCATTTTTTTTAAAAATTAAAAAAAGATGTATATAAACTTTTCCTTCCACAGGTTGTTTGAAGTCAATAAAAGAACTTTGTTATTTCCTGAAGGTAATCTAGCACATTTTTTTTCTCCTTCTCAACTCAACTGTGGGATCACCTTTTTGTCTATACTGTATAGATATACTTCCATTGAATAAGCGCTCTAAGGTATCTATTGTCAAGATATTTGCAGACAATCCTATTTCCTAGAGCTGAGGCCCAGCAAACATGCTGTTTCCTGTGCTCAGGTCCAAGTATCTGTTGAAATCTGAGTAATAGACATTCTTAATTTTCCTGCATGAATAGACAGACCAAATTCCTTTGAATGATCATATGTGGCAAAAGTAAGGGGCCATTTAAAGAGTAGAATGCTATACTTTTGGGTGTAATTTGGGCTGGAAAAACTGAGACATTAACAATCCATCTAAGACTAAAAGAACAATTACCACATGAAACTAGTCCAACCCAATTCATCTCTGCATAGGACAGCTAAAGTTCTAGGGCTTTTTTTTTTTCTGTTTGTTCCTCTTGGTCATGTCTCTCCCTTTCACCTCAAACTTGTCTGTTTTTGTTTGTTTTGTAATAGTCAAGATGATCATTTCCATGTACCCAATGATGTCTATGTTCCTGGATCTACTTATAGCCCAGTTTGAATAACCCCAAGTTGTGTAGAACATCTCATGTGTTATTCTGCTTGACAGATTGGTATTTTCCTCTACTTGTTGTTATTCATTTACTTGTCTCCTCAGTCATTTTCAAAGGCTTTTTCCTTTCAGACTGGTGTTGACATTTTTAGCTTATTCCAGTGATGATTAATTTTAAAAAATCCTGAAGTTAGACATCTCAAATAGTTTACAAAACATGTTGCTTGATAGATAGATTGATGACAGGAAATCCATCTTTAAATGCTGCATATTTTAGATGTAACCCAAAACTACTAAACAGTTGGAAATGACAAATAAACAATGTTTTTGTCTGAACATAACACATCAAATAGAGTCTAATTATTTACTCTGCAGAGATATAGTCACTCTTTAAGGGCCACTAGTAGTTTGCATAGTATGAGAGGATTTTAGAGGTAGAAGGAACATTATAGAAGTCTCTAGTTTGATCCCCTTGTTTTTCAAGTGAGGAAATTGAGATCCAAAGAACTGACTTGCTTTCACATAGCTAGTAAGATCATATAGCTAGTAAGAGCCGAGCCAAAAAGCAGGACTAGAATTCAGGTTCTTTGACTTCTTCTACTCTAGGGCTCTTTTGCCTTCAATGTGTGACCCCAGGTTCTGGGAATATATGGAATAGGTTCATTTGTTTGAAATGGCCTTTTGGTTTGTTTTGCCTCCATCTAAAATTCTTTCTGGGAAATTCCTAAAGATAGCTCATATTTATAAATTATAAATCTTCATAGATTTGGATAAAAGGGCCTCCAGTTCCCAGATAAGCATCCAGGGTAACAATGATTATTGAGTATAGGACAGCCTTTATTTCACCTCATAGAGGAAATGTAGAAAAAATAGTGACATTATGATCCAATAAACAATGCAGAAAAATAAGGTAACTCAGAATAGGCAATAAATAGTTGATTGTTTGAGAGGTAGATCCTTGGTATTCCACTGAGTCCTGCTTTTACTCCAGGGGAATATACAGGTCTCTTGCCTTATGGTACTATTATAAAGGCTTCCTCCAGAAGTTTGATGATGATAAAAAGGCAATCTTCTTTCCACTGATCTTACGTTATCTGAATATCTTGTATGTGTAGAAGGCAAAGTTCAGGGTTTTTTATTCCACCATGTTGTATTTTTGTCTTTTTTTGCTCTTTTAGCTTCAGGGGCATGTGAAAGATCTTTTCCCTAATATGCTGTTGCTGCTCAGAAGCTGTTTCTTTTCTTGCTAGAAGCTATATTGCAAAAATCTCCAAAAATTTGATATTGCTTAGGAAATTCCTTGCTGTTTATCCAGAAATTTGGGATCCAATGACTTGCATCCAGGAACCCTTGCCACATGGATGAAAACACTTGTGATTCCCATGTTCTTTTGCCCTAGGGTATTCAATAACAGCTCATAAGTGGGAGAAAGTTATAGGCATATACTAGTTTATTCCCACCTTCCCTCTAGTTCTCCAAAAAAGAAAAAAAAAAGATTAGCTTCACAGAGGATTTCTCTTTTGATGAATGTACCACAGAGGGGTGGCTCTATTTTACAAGTCTGAGCCAATCAGTTCATCTATAATTGATCTACACTGAGTTGAATATGTGAAATGGACATGTCCACAACTTTCATAGGAAGGAAAAAAAAAAGAAGCAAAGGTTCATCCTACAGGGTGATTAAGGAATTGATCTAGGAAATCCTGATAAACTTCTTATTCTAGCTCCTATACTACAATGCTACTTAACTGGACTGATTAGACTTCTGGTTTACTGAATAGAGCTCCAAAGAAGGTAGTTTACTGAGAAAACTGGGATCAAATAATACTAAAAACTCCAGGGATATAAAGCAAATTTAGGAGATTTTAGCAGCTAAAGGCTGGTCTAATTTTTGCATTCATTTGGGCTGAAGTTGGAGCATCACTAAAAAGGGAATTATATTATAGTTAGATTAACTTTTAGATTACTTTGAATTCTGTGGGGGAAAAAAGGAAAAGATCATGAGAGATTTTTGCTGTTTGGTGTGATAAGCTTTGGAAAGAAAGACAGTATGGCATAATAGAAAAAACATGGGGCTTATAGTTAGGAGACTTGGATTCAAGTCCCAATTTTCCCACTTATTAATTATATGCTTTGGTTTCCAGATTTATAAAATAAGGATCTGCCCTGCTTTCCTTATATTGTGAAGATTAAATAAAATGACAAATCCAAAATTCAACCTTTCAACAACCATTACACACTTACTATGTTTTTGGTACTGGAAGAGATAAATAATTTAGCTAAAAAATGATTCCTGCCTGAGCCAAATCACATATCTTTCACAATTTTGTTGAAGGGGAGAGTACTTAATTAAACAAGGGATAGAGATTAACACAAATAATAAAATATATAATTGAAATTACAAAAAATTGAGAAAAAATTACAAACAAAATCAATGCAATTAGGAGAAGGGAAAGAGTCAACTGGGAAAAATCTTTGAATCAAATATCTCTGATAAGGATTTGATATCTAAGATACATGGGGAACTAAGACAAAAAATATGTGACCAAGTCATTACCAGTTGATAAATGGTCAAAGGATATTAATAGTTAACAGAAGAAGAATTACAAATTATTAACAACTATATGACTATACAATTGTTGAAAATCACAAAAAATAAGAGAAATACAAATTAAAACAACTCTGAGAATTCACCTTCCATCCAGAAAATTGGTAAAGATAACAAAAGGTATGAATAGTTAATGTTTGGAAAGACAGAGAGGCTAGTATAGTATTGGTAAACTTATTTTTGGAAGCATTCCTAACCATTCCTGAACACAGTATGAAATTATGCAAATTAAGTGACAAAAATATCACTTGAGTCAGATTGTAGTCTTTGATCCAGATATTCCACTGCTTGGTATATACTTTCAGGAGATCAAATTTAGAAAGTAAGCTCTTACATATGCCAAAATATTTATGTACTTTTGTATTAGTAAAAGAATAATAGAGTAAATACTGATTGGTTGGGGAATGGCTATTATTAATATTAAATTATGGTACATGGACAAAATGTTACAGTGTTCTAAGAAATGATAAATATGAAGAAAACAGAGAAGCATGAGATTTATATGAACTAATGTAAATTATACAGAACCAAGGAAACAACATCTATAATAACTATAATATGAAATGAAAAATAAAGTTGAGCAGTTTAATTATATAACAAAGATTCTAAAAGAAGGGATGAGAGATGTGCCTCCAGCCTTTGGAGGTTAGTCATTTTCTTTTTTTTTTTTTTTTGCTTTTTGCTGAGGCAATTGGGGTTAAGTGACTTGCCCAGAGTCACACAGCTAGGGAATGTTAAGTGTCTGAGACCAGATTTGAACTCAGGTCTTCCTGACTTCAGGGCTGGTGCTCTAACCACTGCGCCACCTAGCTGCCCCGCAGGTTAGTCATTTTGAGTGTGGAAGATTACATGTATTGTCAGACTCATTTGTTGGATTAGTTTTTCAGAACTGCTATTTCTCCCTTTGTTTTTTTTTTTCCTTTTTTTTAGAGGGGGGTATTTGTAATATGGAATTGCTCTAAGGGGAGAGATATATTTGTAAATGAAGGTAATATAAGCACAAGATATATATATATATATATAATGTTCCTTTCCCTGATGTAGTTTATAGTCTAATGGGAAATGCATATGAAAAACAAGCATTTATTATTTAATATTATTTTATTTTTCTAATTATATGTAAAAATAGTTTTCAACATTCATTTTTGTAAGATTTTGAGTTCCAAATTTTTTTTCTCCTTCCTTCCTTTACCACCCTCTTCCCAAGATAGCAAGTAATCTGATATAGATTATATATATATAATCATTTTCAACATATTTCTATATTAGTCAAACTGTGAAAGAAAATTCAGAACAAAAGGGAAAAACCACAAGAAAGAAAAAACAAACAAAAAGGTGAAAATACTATGCTTTGATCTTCATTCAGTCTCTATAGTTCTCTCTCTGGATATGGATGGCATTTTCTATCCCAACTCTATTAGAATTGTTTTAGATTTCTTTGTTGCCAAGAAGGGTAAAGTCTATCATAGTTGATTATCACACAATCTTGATATTTCTGTCTACAATGTTCTCCTGGTTCTGCTCACTTAACTCAACATCATCAACAAGCATTTATTAAGCACTCACCATGTGCTAGGGACTATTGTAGATGCTGGGAACTGGACCAAAAAAATGAATTAATTTTTGCCTACAAGGAGTCTTATATGCTATCAGGGCAAGACAATTTGTACATATATAAGTCAATAGAGGATAAATATAAACAGAATAAATATATAATGTGCAAGTTTAAAAAACCCTAGGGAATTAGGGAGGGAAGGCACTAGGATTTGGATAAATTAGGAAAGGCTTTGTGTACAATGAAGTGCTTGAGCCGAGGGACTAAGGGATCTTATGCAGTAGAAATGAGGAAGGAATGGGTGCAGAGCAGGGGGATGCATGGAAGTGGAAATGAGTGCTATTAATGAAGATGAGTCTATAGAGTGTATCAAGTAGTAGTTACATATAATAATACTGGACAGATTGCTAGGAGCTAGATTGTAAAGGCTTTTAAAAGCCCAAAGAGAAGTTTATAAGCATTTATGCCTACATGTACAAAAATTTTCGTATGTGCATGCTTATATACACACACATTATATAGGTACATTCTACACATATATGAACGTATACATATATAAACACACATCTTTAAAATCTGCAGTTTTAAGCTTTTAAACTGCAATAAAGTTTTTGGTTCAGTGTGTGTGTGTGTGTGTGTGCGTACACGCAAACATGTTTTATATTCTGTTAGCCATACATTTCTTGTAAACAATATAATGTAGGATTCTGTTTTTTAATCCACTCTGCTATTTGTTTCCATTTTATGGGAGAGTTCATCCCGTTATCAATTATAATTACCAACTCTGTATTTCCCAGCATCCTATTTTTCCCCCTGTATATACTTTTGTTTTCTCTTTCCACCCTGTCCTTAATTGTATGTTTCTTTTTGTCCACCCCACCTACTACCTTATCTCCTATCACCCCTCCCTCCTTCTCTTACAAAGGTTTTTTTTTTGGTTTTTTTTTTTAACCCACTTCACCCAGAACTTTCTCTTCTATCACCCTTTCCCCCTTTCTCTTACCTTTTCCTTCTATCCTGTCCCTCCCTTTTCTTTTTCTCTTTCTCCTCCTACTTCTTTATAGGGTTAGATAAATTTCTATACCCAACTGAATGACTATTTCCTCTTAAAGCCAAAACTGATGAGATCAAGCTTCAATACTCACCCCTTTCCTTTCTTTCCCTTGATTGTAATAGGTCTTTTGAGCCTCTTGGTGTGAACAATAATTGTCCCATTAGACCTCCCCTTTTCCTCTTCTTCCAGTACAGACTGTTTCCCACCACTTAATATCTTTTTCTTTGGTGTCATCACATCAGAGTCCATTCACAACCACACTCTCAATCCATGTGATGGCCCCTTTTGTCAGTTCTAGTAACAGATACAGTTCTCAAGAGTTACAAATATTGTTTTCCCATCTAGGGGTTTAACCTTTAAATACACACACACACACATTGTCCCCTGTTTACTTTCCTATGGTTCTCTTGAGTCCTCTGTTCGTAGGTTAAATTTCCTGTTTAGTTCTAGTTTTTTTTCAATAGAAATGATTGGAAGTCTCTTACTTCGTTGAAGCTCCATCTCCTTTCCCGAAAGATGATGCTGAATCTCTCTGGGTAGTTAATTCTTGATTATAACCTCAGGTCCTTTGCCTTTCGGAATATGGTATTCCAGGCCTAGAAGCTGCCATATTGTTGGTTACTTACTTACTGTTGCTTCTTGAAATTTGAATTGTTTTTGTCTGGCAGCTTGCAGTATTTTTTCTTTGAGATTATAGTTTTGGAGTTTTACAACAATATTCGTTGGGGTTTTTCTTGTGGGATATTTCTTTGCAGAGATGATCTATGGATTATTTCAATGAGTCTTTCTCCCTCTGTTTCTAGAATATTAGGGCAGTTTTCCTTAATGACCTTTTGTAGAATGCTATCCAGGTTCTTTTTTTTTGGTCATGGCCTTCAGATAGGCTAATAATTTTTAAATTGTCTCTTCTAGATCTATTTTTTTTCTTTTTTTATAAAGCTTTTTATTTACAAACATATGAGTGACCTTTCAACATTGACCTTTGCAAAAAAACCTTTTTTTCCCCAAGCTTTTCCTTTCCTTCCCCCCACCCCCATCCCTAGATGACAGGTAATCTAATACATGCTAGATAGGATAAATTATATGACAAATACAGTACATGTATACATATCTATACAGTTATCTTACTGCACAAGAAACATCAGATCTAGAAAGAGAAGAAGAAAAAAAACAACCTAAGAAGGAAAACAAAATGCATGGAAATATTCACAGAAAGCGTTAAAATGCTGTGTTGTGGTTCACTCTCAGTTCCCACAGGCCTCTCTCTGGATGTATATGACTGTCTTCATCGCAGAACAACTGGTTTGAATCACATTATTGATGAAGAGAACCATGTCCATCAAAATTGATCATCGTATAGTCTTGTTGCTGTGTATAATGTTCTCCTGGTTCTGCTGATTTCACTCAGCATCAGTTCATACAAGTCTCTCCAATCCTCTCTGAAATCCTCCTGTTGGTTATTTCTTATAGAACAATAATATTCCATAACATTCATATACCATAATTTATTCAGCCATTCTCCAATTGATGGGCATCTTTTCAATTTCCAGTTTCTTGCCACTACAAAAAGGGCTGCCACAAACATTTTTGCACACGTGGGTCCCTTTCCCTCCTTTAAAATCTCTTTGGGATATAGGCCCAGTAGAAACACTGCTGGGTCAAAGGGTATGCACTGTTTGATAACTTTTTGAGCATAGCTCCAAATTGCTCTCCAGAATGGTTGGATCCGTTCACAGTTCCACCAACAATGTATCAATGTCCCAGTTTTCCCACATCCCCTCCAACAGTTATCATTATCATTTCCTGTCATTTTAGCCAATCTGACAGGTGTGTAGTGGTATCTCAGAGTTGTCTTAATTTGCATTTCTCTGATTCTAGATCTATTTTCTAGGTTGACTGTTTTGCCATTGAGGTGTTTCACATTTTCTTCCATTTTTTTTTCATTCTTTTTAGGTGGACTGATTCTTGCAATCTCAGTAAGTCATTAGCTTCCATTTGCCCTGTTCTAGTTTTTAATGTGTGATTTTCTTCAGTTATCTTTTGTATTTCTTTTGTTTTATTCTACTTTTTGAGTTGTTTTCTTCAGATAATTTTTTTTCCTTCCTTTCCCAAGCTATTGACTCTCTCATGCATACCTCTCATTTCTTTTCTCATTTTTTCCTCTATCTCTCATTTGCCTTTAGAAGTCTTTTATGAGCATTTCCAAGAAGCCTCTTTGGACTTGAAACCAATTTATCTCACTCTTTGAGATTTCTTCTGGGTATATTCTATCCTCACTGAGTTTGTGTTTTAGTCTGCCCTGTTACCATAGCTTTCTGATTATGGTTCTTTCTTTCCTTTTCTTTTAGTATTTCCTTTTTTTTTAATTTTAAGGTGGAACTCTGCTCCTGGAATAAAAGGGACACTGTCCCAAGCTTTCTGTGCAGTTTTGAGCCTTGGCTTTGAGCACAGTGTCCCTTCTGTTTGCAGGAGGTAGCTTGGCTCCTCTGTTCAGGAAACAGCCTGGTTTCTTAGAGTTTGCCTTCTGAGCTGGGACTGGAGGCTGCCTCACTGATCTGCTTTTCTATTGAGACAGGACTGAGGGTCTTAGTTGCTGATTTGCTGTGATTCAGACCCTTTCACTAGCTTTCCCATAGTCTCACCTAGTGAGACTGACTTCTTGAAGCTTTTTCAATCTATCTTGAGCTGGAGATTAGTTTCATTCCATCCGACTGTTCAGAGGCTTGGCCTTATGTGGTTTTTGAGGGAAACTGGGAGAGCTTGAGCAGCTTCCTGACTTCACTCCACCATCTTAGCTCCACCTCTGGAATTCAAGCCATACATTTCTATGTAAGTGTAAGGATACTAAGTTGAAACACTACTCAGCTGAGTCCCATTGCATTGGCTTTGTTCTTGGCCGTTTTCATAACTTCCTACTTTCATTGAAATAATGGAGGTGATGAAAACTGTCTCTTGACTTTCTTCATTTTCAGTCCCAGTGACAGTGACCCCACTGACAACATTCCTACAATCTGATTTGGAACTAACATGACCTTCCCAGGCTTTCAGAGAGAATTTGACTACTGAGAAATCTGTGCCGGGTGAACTTCTAGACTTAACTTGCGATCTGTAACACACACACACACACACACACACACACACACACACGTATATATTTGATGGAATAGAAAAAGACTCCTTGGAGAACCACTTTTTAAAAATTTCCTAAAATAGAGACAGCTAGGTGGTACAATGGATAGAGCACCAATGTTAAGAGTCTGGAGGACCTGAATTCAAATCCATACTCAAATACTTATTAGAGTTACTAAACATATTGCTTAACTCCCATTTCCTCCAAAAAAGAAAATTCCCTAAATTATTCTTTTAACTTTATTTCTTCAGTTGCTCCTGAGAAGAGTTAGCAAAGCACAAAGCATAAGGGTCTGAATTGGAAGTTTAGCAGCCCTGGCTGTAAATCCTGTGTAGGACCCTGAATAGTAGAAAATAACCAAATTCCAAAGCTCATTACTATGGGTGTTTCTCTTCATTGGTGGACATAAATATTCTGGCACCTGAATGAATGAAGGGAGGAGTGAGAATCATTGGTCTTAGTTACCTCACCTGTAAAATGAGGGAGCTGGAAATGGTCATCTCTAAGGTTCATTCTAGTTCTAACTTTAAGAACTTAAAATTTGCATTACTGAGAGGGAAGGAACCATTTCTTGTTTTAGTCTTCTGGGTAAGGACTATAGGCAATATGTGGTTGAACTCCAAGCTATTGCTACTTAATTTGTAAGTCATTGTCATTTCTATGGTGAATGTTGCTGTAAGAAATTCCCTTGGCTACCTCTTAAGGTACTAGTTTTGGAGATTTCTGGGACTGAATTTAGTCCCTTTAGAAAGAAGTTAGTGTGTGAGTGTGTGTGTGTTTAAAACAATTTGAGTACAAAAAAAGAAAGCTTACAAAGGACTTGCCATGTTGTCTGGGGCCACTTTTCTCTGTGTTAATATTAAAACCCTGAAACTCCATTTTTTTTTACTTAGCATTTCTTTTCTATCAAAACATGATGCTTCATTTATATCCAGTGTACTTGTAAAGAGAGGTTGCATTACTGTTTCACAACCCTATGAAGAGATTGCCTGTTATTTTTTGTGATCTGCCTCTTTGAGCAGGTGATTTCTAAACACAGGTTCCTTTTTTTTTCTTTTTGTTTAGGCATGTGATTTCATTGGTTAGAGAACTCTGAAAATTCCCTGTATAGATTCACAACTGTTAAGTGCTCTGTATTTTGCTGCTCAGAAATACAGCCTTATACATAGGTAAAAAGAAAATAACTTGGATTTTTAATATGCCTTTTGCTTTTTTAAAGGTACTTTCACATTTGCAATGTGATTCTCCATACTTCACCCCCCAACAACAGTGATTATTTTCATTTTTTTTTTTTTTGAGAGGGAAAGGTGCTAAGCTTCTAAAGTTAAATGATTCAATTAAGATCATATTGATTAGGGTCAGAATAAGGATATGGTCTCCTGATTCCTAATTACTCAGTGGCAAGGAAAGAGCAGACCTGGCTTGAGGTGTCTTATATTTGCTTTGCCATCACCAGCACATGAGAATGGTGTGGTAGCTGGGAGATTTGAGGAGAAGAAAAAACTGATGAGTACCAGCTGATGGATAATTAAGCTGGCCATATCTTTGTTGCTTTGAGAAACATTTGTTATTTGTGGGAGAGGCAGACCAGCTAATCGCTGGAAATTGGGAAGGATATAGCAGTCTTCTGGGAGAATTTCTTGGAAGTGAGTATGCTACTGTTGTTTTCCTTGGTATGCTGGCCTATATGTGAGAATTCTCCTTGAAGACAGAATGTTGTGTTTTAGTAACTTGGGTACTAAAATTTGTCAAATTTTCTTTTCTTTTCTTTCCCTCCTTCCCTCCTTCCCTCCTTCCCTCCTTCCCTCCTCATAGAAATTTTATTTGTAATAGATTGACAGAAAATAATGTACACTTTGTATTTGACAAATTTAAATTATTTATTGAGATATTCATTTCTTGAAGACCCTAATCTAAGCACTTATATGACAAAAACGAAAAGATTGGAACTAAAAAGAATTGATAAGGAGTTAACTAGTCAAAAGGTAAAAAGGATAGAAATTACTAACTAGTAAAAAAAATTAAAAGTTAAAGAAGTCTCATTTATTCAATATTTAAGTATTTGAATGGTTCAAGGCACTCTGCTTTGACCCTATTTTTAAAAGTCATTCTTAAATTCATCTAAAAAATGTCTTTTCTTTCTCACTGTAGCTTGGAAATGTCTTTGTCAAATTTTCACAGCTGATCAAGTGTCCCAAGAAGAGTTCACCAATTATTCTTGATGAAAAGGAGAGTCCTTTATTTCACACTTTAAATGATGATAGAACTTGTGTGTGAGTTTTCTGAAATAGTACCTGTTTATCTAAAAGGTTTTGAATTGAGGAAATATGTATACAGAGAGACCACACTTCATCATCCCAAATAGATGAGAATCTTTACAATTTTTAGATAACTCTGGATAATTCTGTAACATTTCTTAGCAACTTATCTCAATTGTCAGGAAGTTCTTCCTTACGTCTAATCTAGACTTATCTTTATTCTAGTCTTAGAGGAAGTGACTTCTTTCACTTTCTCAGCCCTTTTTTTTTTTAAATCCATTGTGAATAATGTCAAATGGATTCATGATCTTCATTTCTCTCAGAAGCTAACAACAACAAGAATAAGGCAGTTAGGTGATGCAGTAGATAGAGTGCCAGGCCTGGAGTCAAGAAAACTCATCTTCCTAAATTCAGTTCTGGCCTCAGACACTAGCTGTGTGACCTTAGGTAAGTCACTTAGCCCTGTTTCCTTCAGTTTACTGTAAAACTACAGGTCATCTGTAAAATGATCTGGAAAAAGAAATGGCAAATTATTCCAGTATCTTTGCCAAGAAAACTCCAAATGGGGTCATGAAGAATCAAACATGACTGAAATGTCTGAACAAGAAAAACAAAAATAACAGCAGCAACAACAAAGTGGTTTATGGCAAACTGATAGAGTTATGCTCAGAGGTAAGAAGACCTAGATTAAAGTCCAGCTTCTCACCCATACTGGCTTTGTGACCCCTGGGCAACATACTTTACCTCCCAATGGAATGTCAACTCTAAGACTATAAGAACAGATGGGGCTAGCATAAGTAGAGGAAATTTTCTCACTGAAAATTTCTTCTACTGAGAAAATCACAAGTCCAATGCAAAAATTAGAGAATAAATAGAAACAAACTAAAAAAAAATCTACCTTATTTTTGTGTAAGATACATCTTATATGTATTTTTTCATTCTAGTTCCTTTAACTTTCTCCTAGATGGCTTTTTTTTAACAACCTTTTCACACTTTGTGATCCTAAAATATTGTTTTGAAAAGTTTTATTGGTATTCTTAAAAAAACAATCATTGTCATTTCCCAGTGACCCTCCTCACCCTCAGATACTCTTGTGGCAATTAAGTTCACCCTAAATGAATGGCATTTAAAGCATAAATCATCTCTGAAACTATGTCTCGGGGCAGCTAGGTGGTGCAGTTGATAGACCACCAACCCTGAAGTCAGGAAGACCTGAGTTCAAATGTGGTCTCAGATACTTAACATTCCCTAACTGTGTGATCCTGGGCAAGTCACTTAACCCCAATTGCCTCTGCAAAAAAAGCAAAAAACAAAAAAACCCAAAAAACCCCAAACTGCCTCATCCTACTCTTATGGTTTTTGTTTAAATTTCTACAAATTTTTCCATAATGGAGTCTCCTTCTGGTTTCTACTTTCTTCCATTTTAATTGCTAATAAACAAAATTGACTGTACTCTGAACTCAATGCTGAGGATCAGTTCTTTATAGGACATTTTGAGAAAACTGTCCTTAAACTTTGTAGCAGAGACTTCAGCACCTTAAAAGGTTATGGTGTCCTGTGGATCCTTTTCTATCCTCTGGTTCATAGCTCCTACCCAAAAAATCTGGAGAAATCACTATATGACAGCATCTAGTGGGCTGACATCAATTCCCCTTGCAAGTACACATTTCACAATATTGAGAAAGAAAAGAAGTTTTATAAGAATGAGAAAAACAAATCCTTGGAAACAAAACAGAAATCCTCCAAGATCTATGGAAATTCTCAGTCATTTACAATCTCAGATATGTATCCTCCCCTCTCTTGTATAGTTCCTATTGATATTTTGAGAATGGGTCTTATTTTTTGCTCTCATGTAATTTTTTACTTTGAATAGCCTTAATATGTGCAGTTCCTTGATTTTCCTAGTAGATGCTATTAATTCTTTGTCTCTCATTTTTAGGGACTCTTTCTGTAGTTCCTTAATGGTCTCTACAGGAGTCCTGGATGGAACTCTATTTGCTGTATTTTGATCAAGGCCAAATCCTTGATCTCTAATGCAAAATTAGTTCTGTTTCTAGGTATAGTCTTTGGCTTTTGCCATCCAGAGGAAAATCCAGAGGAGGTTTCCTTGTCTGACAGTAGACCCCTAAATCCCTGCAGAGCTCACAGGTCTGGTTATGCTTGTACCAGATTGAGGACTTCCTCTTACTAAATCTATTGCCATTTACCATTGCTTCCATTAGCTTCTAGCTACACAATACCTTGCCGAGGAAGTGTCTTTCATTCTTTATTTTTAGAAAAGCACCAATTTCAAACATATTAAATTCATACATATTATAAATTTATTAAATTAAAAAAAATTCATAGTGATTTCCCAGTATATGATGCATCCTCAATGAACCTTCCCTTGTAGCAAAGACCGGCAACTAATTAGAACCTAGTAAGAAAATAGCAAAGTTTAATAATAAAAATACATTTTGTACCAGTATTCCCCCACTTTTCTTTTGACAGGTAGATTATATATATATTTCACAGGCAACTAGGTGGTGCAATGAATGGAGCTTGGAACCATGAGGACTCATCTTCCTGAGTTCAAATCTAGCTTCAGACACTAGTCATGTAACCCTAGGTAAGTCATGTAACCCTAGGTAAGTCATGTA
>JAJPUD010000643.1:159993-230059 GCA_023553655.1 Myrmecobius fasciatus
AGTCATGTAACCCTAGGTAAGTCATGTAACCCTAGGTAAGTCATGTAACCCTAGATAAGTCACGTAACCCTAGATAAGTCACGTAACCCTGTTTGCCTTGCTTTCCTCATCTGTCACATGAGCTAGATAAGGAAATGGAAACCACTCCAGTATCTTTGCCAAGAAAATCTCAAAAAGGATCATGGAGAATCAAACGTGATTGAAATAACTGAATAACGTGGTCCCTGTTTTGCATTTTCTAGACCTTGAGACTTCCTGGAGGTACTAAAAGATCAAGTGACTTGTCCTGTGCTAAACAGCCAGTAAATAAGTCAGAGACTGGATCTGACCTTGAGTATTTCTGACTCCGAGGTCTATTCTCTAACCTTATTCTCTCTGAGAATCTTCAGAAATGGGAATACCAAAGGAAACTGGCAACTTCTAAGCTGTTCCAACTCACTAGTGTGACCAGTTAAGTATCCTGCTAATAGAGCAAGTGAGTTTTATTCAAGAAGCTTTCTTCCATGTCCTTTAAACATTTAGGATCTTATCCGAAGGGGAGAAAAGGGAAGGCAAATGCCAAGATGAAGCTCTATTACTCTGTTGAACATACAACATCTGCTTGTACTGGCAGTGCTGCTAAGAGCAAACTGTTCTGTTCATAGCCTCTTCTGGCTAGTCATTTTTTTCTTTCTGGGGATCGTAGAGGGGACAAATGCAAAGATCCATTTGCTCACACACAGTTTGAGAATGAGGAGAAAACCATAGGAAGGCTTCCCCAACTTTTTTCCCAACACAGAAAACAATTACCAAAAAGTCAGAGTCCTACATTTTTTTTAACCAGGCAGGATTATGAGGGAGATCCTGGAAACAAAGCCTATATAATTCTCCATGTCCATAGATGAGTTGGAGGAGAAAGAGAGGGAAGGAAAAAAAGATGAGGGAGGACAGAAAGTTTGCTTGAGTGGTGAAAAGTCTATAGCAACTGTGGTGGCAAGGAATTGGAAATTGAGTGGGTATCCATCAATTGAGGAATGGCTAAATAGGTTATGATATATGAATGTAATGGAATATTATTGTTCTATAAGAAGAGATGAGCAGGCGAATTTCAGAAAAGCCTGGAAAGACTTACATGCTGATGTTGAGTGAAGTAAGAAGAATCAAAAGAACAGTAATAGCAAGATGGTATAATGAGCAACCATGATAGAATTATCTCTTCTCAGGAAAATAGTAGACCATGACAATTTCAATAAGTATGAAATAGAAAATGCCATCACATCCAGAGAGAGAACTATGGAGACTATGTTATTCGAAGTATACAATTTCCAGTTTTTTTGTTTACTTTTTGTGTCTTATTCTGATTCTGTTCACAACATGACTAATATGGAAATGTGATTAAAATGATTGTACATATAAAACTTATATCAGATTGCTTACTGTCTTGAAAGGGGAAGGAAGGAGAAAAAAATTGGAACTCAATCTTATCTTTACATGTAATTGGAAAAATAAAATACTATTGTGGAAGAAAAAGTATTGCAATAAATCATTCAAAGATATTGAAGAGGCTGTGAACAGTTGCCCTCTGTCATGTGTACTCACATATCTACCCCGTTGTTAATAGACATTTGGCAAGGATAAAAAGCTAGTTCTAAATTCTAACAGTTGTGAAGAAGTAGGCCATGTTTGAATGCCCAACAAAAATAAGCATTGTAAATCTGTTTCTTTTCTCATATACTGGAAAATGTCAGTGATGAGTTGTCTCAATCTCGGGCCAGAGCAGAAGAATCAGAAAAACAGAATGACCGAAGTAATGAGTGCCATCCTAATTCTTGACAAATGTCTTATTTTGGGTTTAGAAACACCAAGTTTTTCAAAACAGTTTTATTGACACTTTTTGTTTTTGTATTTCTGTCAAATCTGGAAAGGCCATAACTTTTCCTCTTGCTTCAGATTGAATCTTCCCCGGTAGTCCCAAATTTTTACGAGTTAGGCTTTATTATGATAGCTTCCTTACCTAGCTTAAAAAAAAAGAAAAAAAAAAGCTTGTATTTTTCCAGAAAGAGAACAAAATAGTTTTCTGCAAGAGACCTTTCCTAGTCCCTCCCTTCCATTCAAATTGCTAATGTCTTCTCCTTTAAGATTTCCTTCTAGTTATTCTGTATGTATTTTGTAAGTACCTCATTATTTAGACATTGTTTAAATCAAAGCTTCTCAAATATTTTCCACTCAGAATCCCTTTTTACCCATGAAATTTTTATGTGATCTCAGGTATGCAGGTATATAAAACAGAAATTCAAATCAAACATTTACTGATAATAAATCATAATTTTAGGACTTCCACATTTGAGACCTCATATGGCATTATGAACCATAGTTTAAGAATATAGGGTCTAACCCATTAAAATGGTAATTCATTGAAGACCAGGATTTGTTTTTTGTTTTGTTTTTGCCTGCCTTTGCATCTCTGGCAGTTAGCACAGAGCCTGGCACAAAGTGCTTAATAAATGTTTGGTGACTGACCTGCCTTTTAAATTTATCATATCAACAAGCATTTAAAAAACACTTCTGGTAAACCAAGCATTTTGCTAAGTGTTGGTTATATAATGAAAGTGAATGTAGTGAAGTAAGAAGAACCAAAAGAATAGTAACAGCAAAATTGTGTGATAGAATTAGCTCTTCTCAGGAATATAGTAGTCCACAACAATTTCAATAGGCATGGAATGGAAAATGTCATTCACATCCAGAGAGAGAACTATGGAGACTATAGGTCAATCGAAGAATACTATTCCAGTTTTTTTTTGTTTACTACAGCAAAAACAAAACAAACACCCCCCCCCAAACATTCATCAGCCTCGAAGACTTTACAGCCTAGTGAGAGAAACCATATGTAAATTTCTATGTATATGTAAGATCTAATACAGTATAAATGGGAGATGATTTCAGAAGGAAATTGACGGTAGGAATAGGGAACATTTAACGGAGGGCAGAAGACACGTACTAAGAAAGACCTCTTGAAGAAAGTGAGATTTTAGCTGAATCTTGAAAACAGTTTTGGACATGTTAAGATGTCTACTGGACATCCAGTTTGAGATATGTCAGTTTGAGGCAGTTGGTGATGCAAACTGGAGGTCAAAGTAGTGTTTAGGGCTGGATAAGTAGATCTGAGATTTATCTGCAAAGAGCTAATAATTGAAGATTCAGAACAGACTCTTAGGGAATACAGTTAGTGATGAAGAACTAGAAAAAGAGAGGGAGTCAGGGAAAATATGGTCTCTTCATTGAACAAATGCCTTTTCCATTCTAGCCTAGGGGATTCATATCTTACACTATTGACTAGGAATCCTTGTTCATATAGATTCTTCTACCTGAAACATCTTTGTCTTGACTTTTTTTTGGGGGGGGGCATTCTCCTAATCTACTTCTTTTATTAATTCCTTTCCACAGACAGAAATAAGCTATCCTCCTCTTCTTAGTTTTAACAACATTTGACTTATGATATTCTGGTTGCATTTTTAATATCTTAAATTTTCTTTTACTTAATAGTTTTTCTTTCTAATTACATCTAAAGATGGTTTTCCACATTCATTTTTTTAGGACTCTGAGTTCCAAATTTCCCTCCTCTCTCCATTACCCTTCCCCCTCCCAGGACAGCAAACAATCTTATATAGGTTATACATGTAAAATCACTTTAAACTTAATTTCCATATCAGTCATGTTATGAAAGAAAAAATCGGAACAAAAAGGAAAGAAAAAACCAAACAGAACAAAAAAGTGAAAGTGGTAGCATTTTTTCCATTTAGTGCTTTTCATTATTGGTTTTTAGGCATGATCATATTTTTCCTTCCAGATTTTTAGTCTTCCAAGGAAATAGAAGCAAAAAGAATCTCTGAATTGAAGAAACTAGGAGACCAACTAGTTCAAGGTTCAGAGTCATTCTTTTATTTTGCCTTCTAAGGCTTCAGACTGGGGATATTAAGGGCTAGTTTCCAAAAAGGATAGCAATTATGCCCTAGGCTAAGATCTCCAATTGAATAGGAGGAGATCCCAGCTAGGAGTTTCCCCTAGAACAGGAGAGTGGGGCCTCTCCCAGAGGCCAAGAGGAGTTTGAGATTTCCCTGGGTCTCTCCCCCTCTCCCCCAAAGGTCACAGTTTATGTCACCTTGAAGTCAAAAGGAATTTTATCACTTTCTATTTAGCAGTATAGACCTTACTCTTCTTTGGTATTTCCAGTAGCAGTATAGACCTTATTCTTGTTTGGTATTTCCAAAGTTCCCCAAATTCTATTCTCTATAGAGCTATGATTTTAAGAGATTCCAATTCCCTTATTCTTCTTTGATGTAAAGCCATTCTGTCTCTAACATTTGCAGGCTATCCTATGATTGGGCTATGATAGAATAGGGATAATTTCTTATTTTTTTTCTCCGATTACATGTAAAATAATTTTTAACATTTGTTTTTAAAACTTTGTGTTGCAATTTATCTCCTTTCCTTCCTTCCCCACTCCAACCTCTCTCAATAGAGCTTATTTCTTGGAGGAAGTTATACTTCTTTGATCCAGTTAAGGATGGAGAACTATAGCACCTGTCTTCTTTGTATCCTTCACACATAACTCAATTCATTAAATCAGTATCGATAAATCTCATGGTCAGATCAACTTGGAAATTTATCTGTTCTTTGAAATTCTGGACCTGAATACTTCATGGGATAAGTAATTTTCATATTTGCAGTTTATTTCAGTGGTACCCTCAAAAAAAAAGAGGAAAATTTAGGGGAGAGATTTAGATGCTAGACAGATAAGAGAAGAATAATGCTTTGCATGTGCTCAGAAATAGCTGATCTAAAGCTAGTATACAATTTTGAGATTGACAGAATAATGGAATATTATAAAAAAAGTTTGTGAAGGCTATACAAAGTAAATTAGCACCCCCCCAATAATTAGTACAGTGCCAGACACATAGTAGGTTCTTAATAAATGTTTGTTGATTTATTATCCTAAAACCTTTATGACACATCAAACTCTAGATCTTTGATAGCCCCGCAGGTCCTTGATAGCAAGGAGTGGCACTATTGAGACACAGCTTCAATTTCATAGCCCAAGTTACTCCCTGAGTCAAGTAAGAAGGAATTCTTATTATCTTAATCTTTTATTACCTTTAAATGGACTTTTATTACAACCCCACTCTAAGTAGAAGCCTGGGTTAAATTCTTATCGAAATACTTTGCATTAACAAAACCTTCCTAAAACCATAGTTACAGTAGCCAATAAGAAATCCAAGTTATGTTGTCAACCCTCCTCCTATTTCTCCTCCTGATTTATTGTAAGCCTCCCCTCCTATTCTCAACTCCATTTTTAGGAATTTAACCTACCTTATGGCATTTTGGGTTCTCTAGGAAATTGCTTCATCTTACTCCTTGTTATAGCTAAGTCTTTTTTAGGGTGCTAAACTCCTTTTTTAGGGTTAGCCCTCCAGTCAATGGTGTAATCCTCTGCTAAAACTTCTCCTTTAGGAATTTAGTCCACCTTATAACATCTCAGGTTCTCATGGAGCTTGCCATGCCATGGTGTCTTTCCCCTTAATGATGTCTTCCTCCTTAATAGCATCTTCCATTCTGGTTAATTGTGAATTCCACTAGGAAATTTAGCTCTCTTCTTTCCCCTTGTTTATTGCTAAAATTCCATAAGGGTTTTGCCTGCTAGTAGAGTAATAAATCTTTTACTCTTGATTTGATGATGGTCTAAGTCTACAAATTCTTTTGAGACAATCTGCGATACCAACCTGTAACTCCAATGTGCCCTCAAACCCTCTTTCTCCAATATTTGTTGCCAACCCCATTAATACCACTCAGTAGCTATAAAATCTATCGTATTGATTTCAAATCCTTAGGTTGAAGAAACTAGAGATCTGGTGCACTATAGATTCTTAACTAGCCACAAAAAAGAGACAATTACACAAACAAATAGAACTATTTTAGTTGTTTATTTGAAAATCTTTCCCACAAAACTTATGGAGTTTACCACTGAAAAATGGGTGGCTATTATCCTTATTTTATAGTTAGGAAAACTGAGGCAGAGGTTAAATGACTTAGAATCATACAATTTCTCGAGTGTGAGATGGGATTTGAATTCAGGTCTTTCTAATTCTAGACCCAGAACTCTATATACCATGTCATCTAGTTGTCTAGTTAAGTGAAAATTTACTCTTTGACAAACTTTTAGAAAATAACTAGGGAAAGGATTCATTATTTTTTTTCCTATTTTTTTTATAATAGCTTTTTATTTTTTCAAATACATGCAAGGATAGTTTTCAGCATTCACCTTTGCAAAACCTTGTGTTCCAAAAT
The DNA here is from genome assembly GCA_023553655.1 of Myrmecobius fasciatus. Taxonomy (NCBI): domain Eukaryota; kingdom Metazoa; phylum Chordata; class Mammalia; order Dasyuromorphia; family Myrmecobiidae; genus Myrmecobius; species Myrmecobius fasciatus. The sequence continues at coordinate 166,315 of JAJPUD010000643.1, forward strand.
TTTCTTCCTCTCTCCATCCTTCCCTGTTCCCTAGACAGCAAGCAATCCAATACAGATTAAATATGTGCAATTCTTCTAAACATATTTCCATATTAGTTATGCTGCACAAGAAAAATCAGATCAAAAGAGAAAAAAAAAACATGAGAAAGGAAAAAAAGCACAAACAAGCAACAAAAGTGAAAATACTATGCTTTGAAGGGATTCATTATTTTAAAAATACACTTGGGGGGCAGCTAGGTGGCGCAGTGGATAGAGCTCCAGCCCTGAAGTCAGGATGACCTGCGTTCAAATCTGGTCTCAGACACTTTAACAAGACCCTGGGCAAGTCACTTAACCTCAATTGCCTCAGCCCCCCCCCCAAAAAAAAATACACTTGGAAAAATTGATTGGCAACAAAATTTAGGTATTGTTTAATGTTATTACTAAATTCTATAAAGTTAAATAAGCATTTTTTCAATTAACAATGGTAGGCTCCGAAAACAGAATTTCATATATACAATTAGATTAGACATAACAATTTTGTTGGTTGATTTTGCTCAACTGCTTTTGATATCTATATTTGTGAGGAGATTTGCTTGAGGGTTTGTTTTGGTAAGTCTATTGTTTCAATAGTAAATATATCCCTGAATCATTCATAGTTTAGCCAACTTGCAATCAGAGATTCTCCAAGAACTACCTGCATGTTCTGTGAAAGTATTTCCCAGTGTTTTGCATAACTTCACATGTAGTTTCTTTCTTTCTTTTTTCCCCCAGCTGAAGCAATTATGATTAAGTGACTTGCCCAGGGTCACACAGCTAGGAGGAACAACAACCTAGCTGCCCCCGAATATAGTTTCTTAATTGTGGGTGGGGATAAGGGAGAGAATCTAGAATTCAAAAATCTTAAAAATAAATGTAAATGTTTTGAATGTAACTACAGGAAAATATTGAATAATTTAAAAAAAATTTTTCTCAGTTATTGCTTCTTTGCTCAAGTCTAATCAGGGTTGAGATTGTTAGAACCAGTAAATAAAAGAAGCCTTGATTTGGCAGGAATTAAGACATTTAAACCCATGACTTACCACCTCAAAGAGATTTCTAGCCAGAATGTTGCAATCACACCTTGTTAAGTACACTGGCAATATTTAGAGCAGTAGGCAATATGAGACATTCCTAGTATATGCTTGAAATATCATTAATAATTATGTCACAGGATTTATTTCATATTAGCTGATATTTGAGTTAGTACCTTGGCTACCTCCTGTCCTGTGCCCCACCTAGGGGAAGTAGGCAACTTCAATAGCTTTCAAGTGTGCATGGCATAAATACTTAAACTGATTTCCAATATGTCTGATAATTGTTTCTCAAAAAATAACAAGGAAACAATATTTTTTTTGTCCTCTATAAATAACAGGGAAGCAGAATATTTTGGAAGTGGGAGTAAGTCACAGCAGACGTGACTCAGACTATTTAGCCATTGACTGGACTAATATGATACCCTGGAGGTAATAGATGAACGTATAGTCAATGTGGCACATAGCTGCCTGTGAGTACAAGATGACATGTTGTATCATGGGAAGGAAAGCAAACACATGATTAAATACTCATAAAGCAGACCACAGGTGAATTGAACTTTGCTTACTAATGTTGGGGTCCTTTTGTTAGGACTAAAGGAGCTTTGGAGAAGTGTTAGATGATAGTGCTGAAAGCAATCAAAATGACAAAAACAATTTTTATTTGGCATTATTGATAGTAAAGCCACAATGACTTAATTAGAGATACTCAAGGAAGCCTGGAGGAAAAACCAGAGTTGATATTGGGAGTGGGGCAACATCCATCTAACAGGACATCCTTCTAACCTAGGACAGTCTGTTGAATTATGTCTTCTTCTATCCCAACCCCCCCTTTTTTTTTTGCTTTTTGCTGAGGCAATTGAGGTTAAGTGACTTGCCCAGGGTCACACAGCTAGGGAATGTTAAGTGTCTGAGACCAGATTTGAACTCAGGTTCTCCTGACTTCAGGGCTGGTGTTCTATCCACTGCGCCACCTAGATGCCCCTATCCCAACCCCTTTTAAACACTGAGTCTAAGACTGCTATTTCCATACTAAGACAGCCCACCAATCCCACGTAGTGGAGCCAGGACAGAGGCTAGTAAGATCACAGAGAGAGAAGGAACTTCAAAGGCCATTTGATCTTCTCATTTTTCTTACAGAGTAGGAAACCAAGACCCAAGATTAAATGAATTGCCAAGGTAACATGGATAAAGGTCAGGTCCTCTGTTTCCAGAGCCAGTGATCTTTTTACTTTTCTCCAGGCTTATGCATTCAATGTGGAGGAAAAGGGAATGGTAGAGAAGGGGTAAAACCAGGGACATAGGTGGCCAAAGGAGAGAATCTACAATGATCTTTGGAAAAGTGATTTTCAGGACTTGGTCCATAATTATGCCAAGTTCTAGTTGGAACTTTTGAGTTTAGCATCACTTCATGCTCAGCATGTGTGCAGCTGAGGTATTTTATTGGGAGGGGTGGGATTCCTTTTAAGCAGTTCTTATTATTTTCCTCTATGTGGAGGTCCAGCCTCCATGGGGAACTAGGTTCTTGAATGGAGGGTTGGAGTCGGCGAAGTGGAACAAGAGACAGCACACTCTATGGCGTGGTCATCAAGTTCGATTTATTGGCAAAAGCTTGTTCAAAATATTCAAGAAAGCTTGTGATTTTTATAGTCTTACAAAGTTAGGGCTGATTAGAGATAGGACAATTATTTGACTAGGATTACAAGATTTTCTTGGGGCCCAGAAATTCCCAGGACCCCAGGTGCAATGCTTCTTAGAAAAAAAGAATGTACAGAGTAAATTCATCAAACAATATAACAATAGTGAAACTTTAACTAAAGGTACATGTACCTTGTGGTCATCACGTCATATCTGGCAGAACATGAGCTTCTCTAAAAATGTCACATTTACTTATTCCAAGACTTATACAATGCTTTTTAATTTTTTAACATGGTCATAAGATTTTTTAGAATAGAAACATATTTTTTCTCAAGAACTTATTTCCCTTAGCCTATTTATTAATCACTCATACAATAGCTTGTTTTGTGTAGGGGTCAGTAAACCATGCAATGGCCTACTTTTTTTACTTTTTTCCCATGACTTACTTGCTACCAATGTGTCCATCTATCACTGATGTTTACTGTTCTTTTCGTCATATCATTATTTATGTAAGCTCTGCATAGGGGAGTGAAGAACCTGGTTGATTGAATTTGGAATTGTTTCAAACAAGAGGGAGTAACTGGAGATTTCTTTTGGAGTTTTTGGGGAAAGCTATCAATTTCCCAAGTTTCCCAGTCTCTAAGTTTGTTTAATGCTTCACTAGTAAAGAAACCTTTCATGTTTAGGCAGAAAGTACAAAGGGGCTTTTTTGAGGGTGAAGGGCTTCGTGCTCACCTCATTGTGATGGATGGATATATACATACAGCTATGCTAAGAATTCCTAGAACAGAAATTAAGCAGATAATCATTAACCAAATATATTCCTGAATGCTTAGTTCTGTAGGGGCTTCTTCATGTTCCCTTGAATACATAAGGGTCAAGACCCTGTGGAGACCTTGTCACTCCAGGCAGGTTCTTGGCCTTGCACACATGGGGGGAGGTGGGGGTCAGGCCCTGTGGAGACCTTGTCATTCCAGGCAGGGTCCTTAGCTCCCAGCACCTCTAATTTTAAGGCAATCAACAAAGAAACTGCCAGTTAGCCAGGGAAATGGAATTTTTTGGCCTGAAAATTTCAGGCATAGAAGATTCTGATATGGTGAGTTTGAGAAAAGGAGGAAGGCAAGAGGAAAAGGGGTGTAACTAAAGAAAAGACACTTTGTTGAATTACAAAGTCTGGGCTGTGGTTTTTGTGGACTATAGTAACTATAACATATAATATAGCATATTATATGTAAATTTTATTATGCTTAAATGCCATGTAGTATGATCATTTACAGGGACCAAAATTTTTTGATTGAGGGGAAAAATGTTGTAAATTTGATATTTTTCTTTCCCCATCTTGATATTTGAGTAATTGGGGAAAATAAACTATATTCCTATGAAGATAAGCTTGGGGTGAATGCAAGTGGTAATTAGGAGAGAGTTGGGGGTACAAAATTGGTGTTTGGGATAAGAGCAATAACCCCTAGAAGAGAAGAATTTTTAGAGAAGTTTTGCCTTCATTTGGTCTATCAGAGAAAGCACAAAAATAAGATTCATTGTTTCTTTGAGACTAGTGGAGTACTACTCATATGCATGTCATTCTGACAGTTTTGAGAATAACATATGCTGTAAGTTAAAGAAAGACATTTTCTTATAGAAAGTAGAAGTAAAATGTTAGGACTTTCGGGGATTGGGAGTTTTCTTGAGAGAAATTATCCAATTTGAGGCAGTAAATTATTCCAGAGATTTATAGACATCTTTGGGATTAATAGTGGTGCTTCAAGGATTTATATTTTTCTCTTTTGTTAATTTTTTAGTGTTACCTTGCTTTTATTACCTTCCTTTCTGAATATATCTATTTCTACTCCTCTACCAAGAGAGGTATTGTTTATAAAATGATTAAAAAAGAAACAGAAGAATAAAAGCAGATGAGCAAAAGCAACCAACTCATCCACTTGTCTGAAAACATATGTTTTCCAAAATTCTGCAAAGGGGTGTGGAGAGGTAAATTATTTCAACCCTACTCTGGGACCAAGCTTGGTCATCATAATTATACAATGTTCATTTTCTTTTTCTCTTTTTTTTCCTGTTTATCTTGCTGTTATTGTGTATATTGCTTTTTTTTTACTCTTCATCAGTTTAATATCACCATTTTCTTCATTCAATGAAACATTTTTTTTGTAATAATGTGAACTTCATGCTTGCAAATATCCTAAGAGGTACCATGTGTAGATTTTCTTAGATTTCTTGGGTAGAGGCTTTCAGCCAAAAGACTGAGAAGTTCTCCAAAGCGTACCTTTGTGCCAGGAGATAGAGTGTAAAGGTAAAAATATTTGTGTCAGAAACTATTAGTGATCTAGAATAAATTTTCTATTCTAGAATATTATAACAGAAAGCAATGTTTTTATGTGGAATAGCAAAGATCAGAAGGGATAGATAGATCATAAAAGGCATGTAGCCAAGCTGAAGGGTGGGAAAGAATGAAAAACCATTGGAACACTTATTAAAATTCCATTAAAAATAATTTTCTACCTACCAGCAGCCACGAGAGAAGCTTAGCCTCAATTTTAGCATAAATTGAAATGTTAAAGAGGATACAAGGGGAACAGAAGAGGAAATTTTCCTCCCTTTGTATCTAGAAAGAATGTTTGGCTTTTACACCCATTATGTTGAGTCATAGGATACCTGCTCATGTAATTAATTACCTTTTTAAAATAAAGATACAGAGATCTTTAAAATTATTTAACATCTTTCAAAAATGCATGCCATATTTTCAGGAGGAAAAACATACATAGAGACAGGGTAGGACTGTATCTCCAAGTAGACTAGGGAGTTTTTAATGTGCTAGGCCACAGGGTGGGGCATAAAGATGTCCAGTTCCATCATGTACAATTGAAATCTGCTGGTGTCTTGGAGTTGTTGTCTTTTTTTTTTTTTTTTTTTTTACAGTACCCCTCAACGGAAGCCCAGCCTTGGATTCAGATCTAGGGTCTGTTAATTATACTAGGGACCTAAACTGCTCCCATGTGTTATTAGTGCCTAATTCTAACAAAAACAAAAACATTATGGTCTTGTAGAAAATTAATTGTTATTTCTACTGAAGCAGCTGTGCACTTGGCATCTCTAGTTGCTTTGGTCAGTAGGATATTTGCTGTATTACTCTTCTCTAGCAGACCTGATACTGTCAATTTGGGCAGCAATTGGCCTTTTTATTTGGTACATTTAAGAGAAAGTTGGTGAGAGACAGAGTGACAAAGTGAGTGGAAAGCTGGTCTTAAAATTAGGAAGACTAGGGTTCAAAGTTTATTTCTGATACATACTAGCTTTAAGATCTTGTGTAAAACACTCAATTTCTCAGTGTCCCACTCAACTAAGAGTATAAGTTGCAGCAATGATGTCTCTCTGTCTTGGGAGAGGAAGTTCCTCATGTGGGACTCTCTACATGAAACCACATATCAAAAAGGATGGGGAGAGAGGTCACATGATTTAAATGGAGACAGTCAAAGGAAGATGGGGGATGTAGAGACAGGGACAAGAGGGAAGAGTAGTGTTATAATATTCTTATCTAAAATAAGAAATCCAATCTACTTCTCATGTTGGAACAGAACTAACATATCCTAGAGAAATCATGGAGAAAGGAATGACCAGGTAGCCTTGTATATTTGTTGTTCAGTCATTTACCAGTCATGTTCAACTCATCATGACTCCATTTGGTATTTTCTTGGCAAAGATAATGAAGTGGTTTTCCATTTCTTTCTTTTTACTTTTCATTTCATTTTTCATTCCTATCTTTCAGATAGGAAAATGAGGCAAGCAGTGTTAGGTGACTTGCCCAGGATCACACAATTAGCCAGTGTTTGAAGCCAGGTTTGAACTCAGAAAGATGAGTCTTCCTGACTTTAGATCTGACTCTCTAGGCACTGTGTCACCTAGCTTTCCCTTGTTTATATAATGGTCTTCAAAAGGTGGCAAGAGAAAGATAGTTTTGCTAAAAGTAGCTTCAAGCCTTGGCATATTATACTATATAATTCTTGCTAAGATATCTGGGTCGTTCTTTACACCATGCATGAAATCAGTTCAGGAAAATCAACCAGGGTCAGGTATTTATGTGGAGGGGGAAGATGGATCCATTCAGGTGGGTCTTATTTTTTTAGTTTCTGACTCTTCAGACAGGTAGTTGATGATGATTAGGCCCAAAATTGGGCTTTAGGGCATAAAATATTTTATTTATGAGGGAGAGTATGTGGAAAAGGAACAAAACAAGGAAGTGATACTAGGAAGGAAAATTGGGGGTGGCCAGATCATAGACAACTTAATAGAAAGAGAAATAAGAACCTACCCCAATCTAGATTTTTGGGAAGACTACAAGAAGTAGTATACTATCTCCCTACCTTTAAAATAAATGTAATTTTAATTACTAGGAGTGATGGTACACACATGTAGTCATTCCCTGCTATAGGGAAATGAAAGTGGTGGATCACTTGAATTTGAGAGTACTGAATATGACTGAAGCCCCTACTGTCCAGACTGGCACTAGATTAAGTTGTCTAATATATATATAGTGAACTCATCCAGGTTGGAAATGGAGCAGGTCAGAATTTCAATAAATAATATTTAGCATTTGGGAATAGACTATGAGTGACTCTTGTATTTCCAGCTTTCAGCAACAGCAACCCAGTGTAAGATGAACTAACTGATTTCTACAATAGCCAGTCCCTGACATTAGAAAATTTCAGAGAAGCATCCTCTAACTTACTAATTATTTTTACAGACAAATTCTGTTTGCAACTACATATCTCTGTGAATCAAGATTCTCAGGTTTCTTTTCAATTAAATTCCAAACCAAAAACAAACTGGAAGCTGAATGTGATAGGTAAGATTTTCTTTTAAAAAACTATACCAAATAGAAGTGTGATAGAATACTATTGTGTTGTAAAAAACGATGAAAGGAAAGGTTTCAGAAAAACCTTGGAAAACTTGTATGAAGTGATATAAAGTAACAAACAAGTAACCAAGAAAAATAATTTATACAGTAATAGCAACATTGTAATGATAATGACTTAGTAACTGATCAACAAATGACTGACCACAGTTCCAAAGTACTGATGATGAATCATACTAACCACCTCCAGATAGATTCAGATTATACTTTGAAACATAGTTTCTTCTTTTTATTTTTCTTGAATTTTTTTTTTAAACATGGCTAATGCAGAAATTTATTTTTTGTTTTTCTTGTCTTTTCAATGGATGGGGAAGGGAAAGTGAGGAGGGAGACAATATGGAACTAAAAATAAGAACAAATTTATATCAAAAATTGCAAAAAAAAATAGTTCCCAGGTTGAAAGTGTTGGTTAATAAAAAATAGAATCATGGGTTTTGCTAAATTTATTTGAATGCATTCCAATAAATATTTAATATTATGCTACTCTTATGAATAGCTTTTATGTGGCACTTATATACCAAATAAAGTTTTTTATGAAAAATTAATCTTTTTATTTCATTTCTTAAGAGGCAATTAGCATGACATAAAGCTGGCACCAAATACTCAAAGATTGGGTTTAAATGATGCCTCTGGCACATATTGATCATGTGAACCTAGACTAGTTCTCAACTTCTCACTATTCTATCCTGGAGAGAATTCTGGAGAAAAAGGGAAAGGGAGTGGGGAGAGAAAAAGGGAAAGGGACTGGGGAGAGAAAAAAGAACAAGCACTTACATGGCATCAACTATTTACAAGGCACTGTGCTAAAAACTTCACAGATCTCATTTAATCCTCCCAACAGCTCTGTGAGGTAGGTGTTACTATAGCTGTTTTTACAGTTGAAGAAATTGAGGTAAACAAGAGTTAAGTGACTTTCCCAGACAGGTAGTCAAAATTGCAGAGAAGTTGTTGACCTGAACTTTTCTTTTTCTTTTTCAATTTCATTAAATTTTTTTTTGAGATTTAAAAATTTTTTTCAATGTATTTTATTTTTTCAAATATGCACAAAAATAGTTTTCAACATTTACCTCTGCAAAATCTTGTGTTCCAAACTTTTCTCTTTCCTCTCCATTCCCCTTTCTTTTCCCCAAGACAGTAAACAATCTGATATGGGTTAAATATATGAAATTCTTCCAAACATATTCCCATATTTGTCATGCTGCACAAGAAAAATCAGATCAAGAGGGGAAAAATCCACAAGAAGGAAAAAAAAAACAAGCAAACCAACAACAATAACAAAAGGGTGAAAATACTAAGCTTTGGTCCAGTCTCCATAGTTCGCTCTCTGGATGCAGGTGGCACTCTCCATCCCAAGTCTATTGGGGATCTGCACTGATTTTTTTTTTTTAACATTTTTGAAAGTTTCAAATTTTAGTATTCCAAAGTTCTTCTTCCAAACCCATCCCCATTCATTGAGAAGGCAAGCAATGTGATACTCATTATATATGTAAAATCATATAAAACAAAGCAAGAAAAATAAAGAAGTTGAAAAAACAATGTATTTCAGTTTACACTCAAATTCATAGGTTTTCTCTCTGGAGGTGGAGAGACATTTTCATTATTTGTCCTTTAAAATTGTCTTGGATCATTGTATCAGAGTAGCTAGGACTTTCAGTTGATCATCATTATAACCATTGCTATTATTATATACTACATTCTCCCAGTTTTTATACTTTACTTTGTATCACTTCATCTTAGTTTTCCCAGGTTTTTCTGAACCCATTTTCCTTGTCATTTCTAGTGACACAATAGTGCACATAATAGTAGCCTATCATAGTTATATACCACAACTTATTCATTCATTCTCCAACTTAATGGTCATCCCCTCAATTCCCAATTCTTTGCCACCAGAAAAAGGATCTACTATATTTTGTATGTATAGATCCTTTTTACTTTTTTCTGCTCTCTTTAGGATATAGACCTACTAATGATATGGCTGGGTCAAAGAGTATGCACAGTTTTATTGCCCTTTATCCAAATTGTTCTACAGAATGGTTGGATCAGTTTGCAGCTCTACTGATAGTGCACTAGTTTACTTATTTTTCTACATTTTCTTCCAGTATTTGTCATTTTCTTTCTTGTTGTGCTAGTCAATCTGCTAGGTGTGAATTGATGCTTTAGAGTTGTTTTGATTATCATTTCTCCAGTTATTAATAATTTAGAACATTTTTTCATATAACCATTGAAAGCTTTGCTTCTGAAATGACCCTTGTTGGTAAAGAAAGTTTTTTATACCAATGAAATCACAAATTCATTCCCTATCTCTATTTAAAAATTTTTATATGCATATGCTTGATAAAATCTAGAATTTTACTTTCATATTGAATAGGGGTGATAGTAGGTATTATAAAAGCTAAAGGGGATCAAAAGAGATTTGGAGGCCTTGGTTTAGACCAAGGGATTCTTTTGGAACAATAAAATTGTTTCTAATTTTTTTATATCACCAGAATTATTCCAAAAGATAATCTCATGCAAACAAATGATATTTTAAAAAATTATTAGTATTTTGTTTTTCTAAATATATGCAAAGATAATTTTCAACATTTACCTTTGAAAAACTTTGTGTTCCAAAATTTTATCCCTCTCTCCTCCCCTCTGCCTCCAAAAGACAGCAAGCAGTATGATATAGGTTAAACATGTGCAATTCTAAACATATTTCCACATTTGTTATGCTGCACAAGAAAAATTAGATTGAGAAAGAAAAAACCATGAGAAAGAAAACAAGCAAACAACAACAACAAAAACAGTGAAAATACTATGTTTGTGTCCACAATCAGTCTCCATAATTTTCTCTCGGGATGTGGATGGCACTTTCTATCACAGGTCTATTGGGATTTTCTTGGATCTTGGATTTGAAAAGAATCAAGTCCCTCACAGTTGATCATCACTTAATCTTCTTGTTACTGTGTACAATGTTCTCTTGGTTCTGCTCACTTCACTTAGCATCAGTTCATGTAAATCTTTCTAGGCTTTTAAAAATCAGCCTACTCAGGGGCAGCTAGGTGGTACAGTGGATAGAGCACCAGCCCTGAAGTCAGGAAGTCCTGGGTTCAAATCTGGTCTGAGACACTTAACATGTTCTAGCTGTGTGACCCTGGGCAAGTCACTTAACCCTAATTGCCTCAGCAAAAAAAGCAAAATAAATAAATAAATATATCAGTCTACTCATCATTCCTTATAGCACAATAATATTCTATTGCATTCATATATCAGTTTATTCAGCCAGTCCCCAATTGATGGGCATCCACTCAAATACCAGTTCCTTGTCACTACAAAAAGGGCTGCTACAAATATTTTTGCACGTAGGGGTCCTTTGCTCTTTTTTATGATCTCTTTGGGATACAGACTCAGTAGTGAGAGTATACACAGTTGTTTTATTTGTTTGTTTGTTTTGTTTTGTTTTGTTTTTTTTTCTTCTTTTAGCCTTTCTGCATAGTTCCAAATTGTTCTCCAGATTGATTGGAGCATTTAGAAACACCAGGAGCAATGTATTAGTATTCCAATTTTCCCATATCCTCTCCAATGTTTATCATTATCTTTTCCTGCCATCTTAACCAATCTGAAAGGTGTTAAGTGATACTTCAGAGTTGTATTAATTTGCATTTCCCTAATCAATGATAATTTAGAAAATTTTTTTATGCTTTCCTTCTGATCTTGACTGCACTGGTTTTGTTTGTGCAAAACCTTTTTAATTTAATGTCATCAAAATTATCCATTTTTCATTTCATAATGTTCTCTAATTCTTCTTTGTCTATAAATTCCTCCCTTCTTTACAGATCTGAGAGAGGTAGACTATCCTAGTTCTCTCAATTTCTTATAGTATCACCCTTTATGTCTAAATTATGGCAGCCAAACAGGATAGGATATCAGGACTATCTAGGCAATAACCTTAACAATCTAGTATTTGATAAACCCAAAGACACCAGCTTTTGGGATAAATACTCACTATTCAGCAAAAACTGCTGGGAAAATTGGAAACTAGTGTGGAAGAAATTAGGGCTTGACCCACACCTAACACCACATACCAAGATAAGATCTAAATGGGTTCATGATCTAGATATAAAGAGGGACTTTGTAAGCAAGTTAGAGGAACGTAATATAGTTTATCTCTCAGACCTGTGGAGATGGAATAAATTTATGTCCAAAGAAGACCTGGAACTCCTAATTGAACACCAGATGGATAATTTTGATTATATTAAGTTAAAAAGTTTCTGTACAAATAAAACAAATGCAGACAAGATTAGGAGGGAAGCATCAAATTGGGAAATCATCTTTACATTTAATGGTTCTGATAAAGGCCTCATTTCTAAAATAGAGAATTGTCTCATATATATAAGAATTCAAGCCACTCTTCAATAGATAAGTGGTCAAGGGATATGAACAGATAATTTTCAGATGATGAAATTAAAACCATCTCTAGTCATATGAAAAGTTGCTCCAAATCACTATTGATCAGAGAAATGCAAATTAAGACAACTCTGAGGTACCACTACACACCTGTCAGATTGGCTAAAATGACAGGAAAAGATAACGATGAATGTTGGAGGGGATGTGGGAAAACTGGGACACTAATACATTGTTGGTGGAACTGTGAACAGATCCAACCATTCTGGAGAGCAATTTGGAGCTATGCTCAAAAAGTTATCAAACTGTGCATACCCTTTGACCCAGCAGTATTTCTATTGGGCCTATATCCCAAAGAGATCTTAGAGGAGGGAAAGGGACCCACCTGTGCAAGAATGTTTGTGGCAGCCCTTTTTTGTAGTGGCTAGAAACTGGAAACTGAAGGGATGCCCATCAATTGGAGAGTGGCTGAATAAATTATGGTATATGAATGTTATGGAATATTATTGCTCTGTAAGAAATGACCAGCAGGATGATTTCAGAGAGGCCTGGAGGGACTTGCATGAACTGATGCTGAGTGAAATGAGCAGAACCAGGAGATCATCATACACAGCAACAACAGTATTACATGATGATCAATTCTGATGGACATGGCTCTCTGCAACAAAGAATTGTCTCAAACCAGTTCCAATTGTTCACTGAAGAAAACCATATACACCCGGAGAGAGGGAAATTAAATATGGACCACAACGTAAAATTACCATGATCTCTTTTGACATTTACTTGCATTGTGTTGCCTTTCTCTGATTCTTTTTTTTTTTCTTGTAGATAGGATTTTTCTTGCATAACTTGTCAAGCATTTCAACATTATCAACATGTAGTGGACTTCATGCCATCTAGGGGAGGGGAGGGGACTGGGGGTAAAATTTGTAATGGAAAGCTTTGTAAAGATCAATGTTGGGGAACTACCCATACATATATTATACAAATAAAAAGCTTTAATAAAAAAAATTATGGCAGCCATTTTGACCTTAACTTGGTATAGGGTGTTAGATGTTAGTCAATGCCTAATTTCTACCATACTATTTTTCAATTTTCCTAGCAATTTTTGTCAAATAATGAATTCTTATCCCAGAAGCTGGAGCCTTTGGATTTATCAACAAATAATATTTTTAAGGAAAACAAAACAAATTCAATCAGTCAAATGAATTAACACATCAAAAAGTCTAAAAATATTGTTCCATATATTCCATGTAGAAATTCTGTTGATCTCCTCCCTCTACAAAGGACTAGATTGAGGTTATCTTCTTCTATCTCTTCTTGGGAATCTTCATGTTCTTTATAAGTTTGCAGCATTCATTATTGACTGTATGACAGGAGTCAAGTGAATGCCCAAATTGCCTAAATGGAGATACCCTGTGTTTGGGACACAGGAAAGCTGAAGCATGCTCTGAGTTAGTGTGCGACGTGATTCCTTTACCTACAGTAGAACTAATATAGTCTCTGTTCTGTAATTGGCTTGAGCCTTCACTGATTATATTCCCTTAATCACATAGATCCAAGTAGCCTAGTTCTATTTATACACTTAAAAATCATATTAACTTTTACAAAGGAATATTTAATTTCAAGTTAATACAAGAACAAACATAAAAATTTTGTCCCTAGCATTTTCCTCCTCCTCCTCTTCCCTCTTCCCTCTTCCCTCCTCTCTTTTTTGGTGGGTGGGAGCCAAGGCAATTGGGGTTAAGTGACTTGTCCATGGTCACACAGGAGGTGATAAGTGTTTGAGAATGGATTTGAACTCAGGTCCTCCTAACTCCAGGGCTGGTATTCTATCCACTGAACCATTTAGCTACCCCTAGAGCTAAGATTCTTAAGCCTTATTCATATCATGGACCACATTGGCAATCTAATGAAGCCTGTAGTGGTCTTTTCAGAAAAATGTTTCTGCCAGTAATAATTGATGGAAATGTTAAATGTCAGAGGTTAGAGAAATATATATATATATATATATATGTATATATATATATAATTTTTCCATCTAAATTCACAGCCCTCCCTCCCAGAAATCTATATAGGGTCTTAGCTTAAGACCCTCTTAAGACTTGTTTCTGTGTATATGAGTAAGAATCCTGGCCACTGGTAGGTGGTGTGGTTATATGTGGAGCTAGGAAGCAGGGAATGGGGAGGTAGAGAGGAGAACCAATTACTAATGTCACTAATACCATGGGAAAATTTGACTCCATCCCTAGAATTGTAGACTTAGTGCTAGAAGGGACCTCGTCATTTGGTTTAACTTTCTTATCATTGCAACCTCAGGTAGTTGATTTGTTATGTCCATATTCTCTCCCAACCTCCATCCCCACTTGCCAGCCACGATCTTTTTGGTGTGGACCTTTGGGCAACTGTACACTCAAACAAACCTTGCTTCTTCCCAAGTGTGATTTCAACTTTTCTGAGGCTCAGTTTCCACATCTATAAAATGAATTTATCCTAGATGACTTTCCAGATGCTTCTAGCTAAGCCTTTGGTTCTATGACATTGTAAACCATATTACTGAACAACTTTATGATATTTAAAGAATCCCAAAAACTCATCTATTTGATGGGAACCACTCAGAATCATATTCATTTGATAAGAGCTATCTTTAATTACAGGAGACAAAGGGACAAATGAAGAATTACACACTCTGAAGTACACCTTCTAAGTTACCTCAGATCATGGACAAGTGTCATTCTTTTTTTTTTCTAATAATATTTTATTTTTTCAAATACATGTAAAGATAATTTTCAATATTCACCTTTGCAAATTGTTGTAAATTGTGTTGCAATTTTTTCTCCCTCTCTCCCTTTTCCTCTTCCCCAAGACAACAAGCAATCCAGTATAAGTTAAACATGTGCAATTCTTCTAAACATATTTCCATATTTGTCATGCTGTGTAAGAAAATCAAATCAAAAGGGAAAAAACATGAAAGAATAACAAATAAACAACTGCAAAAAGGTGAAAATATTTTTTGATCCACATTGAGTCTCCATAGTTCTCTCTCTACGTATGAATGGCTCTTTCCATTACAAGTCTGTTGAAATGGAGAGGTGTCATTGTAAATGAAGCTAAAGCTGCTATCTTTCCCTTCTATTAATATAATAGTCCTTGTGAATCCCAATGATAAGAAGAGGATGCAGCTTTTTGAATTTGTGCTTTTTACTTTGTGTTTTTGTATTTCTCTTATTTATTTGTCTCTTTTCTTTTACTAGTTTCAATTTTTCTGGTATGGGTTTTCTCTTTAAACTGGTTATATATTTAACCATAATAAAGGGATTTTATTGCACTTTTAAAATGAGACAAATCTCACATTTTAATTTAGATTGGTAAAAATTCAAGTGGTAATTTATAACTGTTCTTGTTACTTCAGTTTTTGAAAAAGTTACATCTTTTTAGCAAATCAATTAATTTTGAGTACACCAAAATGAAAATGAGACAGAGTTCCATCTCTGTTTCTCATTTAGTCAAAATTAGGAAATTTTTAAAAAGCAGAAGGAGAGAAAAACCACAGTGGCACAATGTGCTTTCTGTCATATGGTGACTGACAGGGAGATAAAGCTGCTGCATGGTAGACCATTCCCACTTATGTTGCCATTATCTCTATTTCTCTCTCTATCTACAAGCCCACAACATTTCTTCTTCCTCCCTTGAAAGCTACTAGGGAAGACAAAATGAGTTTGTCCACTCTAAATTTTTGTATGCACATGTAATTCTGTTTTAGAATCCATTTAAAAGATTTTTCATTACCATGTAGTAAGTCAAAAGGAAATAGTAAGAGAATACCTACACCTTTGAAGCAAGGCCGAAAGAGCCCCTCCATCATGGATTTCTGGAAGCAGGCTCACTAAACCTACATATCATGTGTATATGATGCATGATTTAAGGACTGGGCCCTCATCGGCCAATATCTCTCCCCTTCTCAATTACATAAGATTTTTTTAAAAAACCAATCAAATTAGAAAAACTTTTTTTTAAAGTTTTCATATAAAGTCTTTTAAAGTTTGATTTTATATCCTTCATATACAAATACAGCAAATATCAGTGACATGACTGATGGTGGCAGAGTATATTTAGAACAACATTCAGTATGTTCAGCTAAAATTTTGCCACATTTTTTGAAATGGAATTTCTGTGAATCTCATTTGTGATGATTTGAGTTGAACTTCACTTTCATGGATGTCTATAGGAAATTATAATTATGATGAATCTAGTGATGCATAAGAAGATATAGAACTGATGCAGAGAAAAGAAGAAAAATCAATAACAATGCACACAAAAAAAGAAACTCATCCTGTGTAATTAAAATGATCAAGTTTGGTTCTTGAAAAGAGTTGAGAAAATGTACCTTTCTCCCTTTATTTAGACAAGGTAGGGTTATGGATGAATAATATTAGAATAATGTCAGGGTCACTGTGTAGAGTAGCTTTACTAAATCGACTTAAATATTTTCTTTTTAAATCTATTACAAGCATATCTTGTTGGGTAGGTATGAGGTATGAGGGTGAATGTGATGCTAAAACCAAAACTATCAACAAATATAAATATGGTGTAAACAATGGGATCATTCTCACAACCCCATTTAGATTGGGAGGTTGGGTTCCCAGAGGACACTTACTATTTTTCCTTATTGGGAGTCTAGAGGTAACCTTGAAAATGTTTTTCAAAAACCATCTCTCACAATCCTCTATTTCATGGTTTCTTCATATAGTAATCACCTAGTTACTATTTCTCCAAAATTAATTAAACAATTAATATTGATTAACTTTTACAAAAGGATGCTTACTGAGGAGGTATAGCAAGAATTAAAGAACAATAATAGACATACCAGGAGTTAAGTCTCCCCTTTCTGCACTCTGGTCCTTAGGAAGAATTTTATTTTATTTTTTTCTATTATTCCTTCATGACATCCCCACTTAATTCCCTTCTACATGTGCCATAGCTAATGAAGTCAGCCTTGCTCATGGGACGTAATATCTTGGGTTTTGTTCACTGCTAGACTGAATCAAGCATGCTGCTCTTCAGAGTTGCCTTCCTACCAGATGTGGCTAATGCTACCACTTTAAGCTGCAGAGGGAAACTTTTATGGATTTTTCAAATCTTTTTTTTTTTTTTTTTTTTGTTTTTTTTGCTAAGGCAATTGGGGTTAAATGACTTGCCCAGGGTCACACAGCTAGGGATCAGATTTGAACTCAGGTCTTCTTCAGGGCTGGTGATTTTCTTTTCTTTTTTTTTTTCTTTTTTCTTTTTTTTATTAATTCTTTTTATTTGCAAAACATATGTATGGGTAATTCTTCAACATTAACCCTTACAAAGCTTTCTGTTACAAATTTTCCCCCCTACTCCCCACCCCTCCCCTAGATGGCAGGATATCCAATACATGTTAATTATGTTAAAATACTTAAGAAATCTAATATATGTATACTTATTTCCACACATCATTTTTGTGCAGGAGAAATCATATCTACAAGAAAGAATAATCAGATAAAGGAAATACAATGCAAGCAAACATCGATAGAGAGCATGAAAATGATATGTTGTGGTCCACATTTCACATCCCTCTCTCTGGGTGTATATGGCTTTCTTCACTGAACAATTGGAACTGGTTTGAAGCATTTCATTGTTGAAGAGAGTCATGTCCATCAGAACTGATCCTCATATAGTATTGTTGTTGCCGTGTATAATGATCTCCTGGTTCTAGCTGCGTGGTAGACCATTCCCACTTACGTTGCCATTATCTCTATTTTTGTTTCTATCTACAAGCCCACAACATTTCTTCTTCTTCCCTTGAAAGCTACTAGGGAAGATAAAATGAGTTTGTCCATTTTAAATTTTTGTATGCATACTTAGTTCTATCTCAGAATCCATGCAGTAAACCAAAAGGAAATAGTAGGAGGATACCCACACCTTCTTTGAAAAGGGGATGGAAAGGGTATCTCCATCATGGATTTCTGGAACCAGGATTACTAAACCTACATATCACGAATTTGTGGTACATGATTTAAGGACTAAGCCCTCATTAGTCAATCTCCCCCTCCTATGCAATTATATAAGATTTAAAAAATGAAATTAAAGATGTAGGAATTGTATTTGAAATATTAAATAATTTTTATTATTTTTTTTTGCTTCATATCTCCCCTTACCCCTGGGGATTCAAGTATTCCAGTAGGTGGGACACAGTTTGAAAAACTTTGCTCTATGAGTGCTTCTATACATAATGGACTTTGTTTAGCAACTCTTCCATTAGTCAGGCAGCTGCTAAGGCAATTCTTTTAAACCTATTTTTAAATGTACCAAACAGATCAAAACACATTTTGAACAGCAAAACAGAATACTTTTCTCCACAGTAGGTCCATTAAGTCTTCTGAAGCCCATATATAGTAGCGTTGATTGAAATCATCCTTTAAAAAATATACTCTTGCACGGCCTGGAAGTAAGCCAGATAGTTATCAGTGGGGGAATATAAATGGCATTTCAGAGGATGTGATCATAGAACTCATGTGGCTTGACATTTTCACAGTACCATAGACAGTATTTTTGTAAGCAATGCCAATTTGGGAATAATGCAGTTTGTGATCAAAATCTAAGAAAATAATGCTATAATTCAGTTAATCTTTGAAAAAAGAACAACCCTGTGATTTCTTTACGAAGTTCCTGATGAGGAAGCTCTTTATACCAATGTAGATGGGTACCCACTCTATAATTTATAGTCTTAGAGAGTCAACTATGGGGAAGGGGGGCAAAATTAAATGACTTGACTAAGGTCATGCAGATAATAATAATAATAATTAGCATTTATACAGCACTTTGGGACAGTTAAGTGGCTCCAGTGCTGGGCCTGGAGTCATTTTCCTGAGTTCAAATTTAACCTTAGACACTTAGTAATTCTGTGATCCTGAGCAAATCACTGTCTGTCTCAGTTTCCTTAGCTATAAAATGAGCTGGAGAAGGAAATGGCAAACCATTCCAGTATCTTTGCTAAGAAAACCCCAAAGTAGGTCATGAAGAGTTGAACACACTGAAAATGACTGAACAACACATAGTTCTTTAAGGTTTGTAAATGATTTAATTATTTGGGTTATTTGATCTTCACAACAATTCTATGAGGTATGTACCATTTTTTAAAGCTGAGTCTTATTGACTTCAAATCGAATACTCTCTCCATTTTGTTGTCTAGTTGCCATTCATGTAGGTGTCAGAGGCTGCATGCCAAGGTCCTTTGGATGCCAAGGCCAACTCTGTATGCTCTACACTGCTGATAATTCACATTGTATTTGGTCAATTAGAGGAATGAGAAAGAATAAGTTATGATAGATGCAGAGCTGTGAGGGACCAAAGAGATTGGACCAATTAATTGCTCAAGGTCCACAGATGGATGGCAAGTCAGAACAGAGATTTAAATTCAGGTTCCCTGATTTCACATTGAATAGTTGAAGAACCCGCTAGGGTGCTTAAAATAACCTGTTTAAATAAAATGTGGAGAGCTGATGTGAGGGAGAAAAAAATACATGATTTTTGAGAAGTCAATAAGAACATTGAATAATGCTATAGTGGAAAGATTATTGGTCTGAGAGGAAGAATACTTAGGTTCTAATTCCATTTCTGACATTAATGATAGTGTACCTTAGAGCAAATAGCTTCAGTTTCTATATTAGTGAGAGAGTGAAGAGTAGATGATAATTGATGTCTCTTCTGTCTCTGGCATTTTTGTATTTCTAGAATAATGGTTGGGCTTAAATTCTATATGTTATAGGTATATGTTCTGGGAGTAGCCAGTGGAAACCATTGATTTTGCCCTTTTTTATTATTAAAGCTTTTTATTTACAGAACATATGAGTGATTTTTCTACATTGACCTTTGCAAAAAAATTTTTTGTTCCAAATTTTTCCCTTCCTTCTCCTCACCCCCACCTCTAGATGACAGGTAGTCTAATATATGTTAAATATGTTAAAATATATGCTAAATCCAATAGTTATCTTACTGCACAAGAAAAATCAGATCTAGAAAGAGGAAAAAAAACAACCTAAGAAGGAAAACAAAATGCAAGCAAATATTCACAGAAAGCATTAAAATGCTGTGTTGTGGTTCACACTCAGTTCCCTCAGGCCTCTCTCTGGATGTATATGACTATCTTCATCGCTGAACAATAGGAACTGGTTTGAATCACATCATTGCTGAAGAGAACCGTGTACATCAGAGTTGATCATCATATAGTCTTGTTGCCGTGTACAATGATCTCCTGGTTCTGCTCATTTTACTCAGCATCAGTTCATGCAAGTCTCTCCAAGCCTCTCTGAAATCATCCTGCTGGTCGTTTCTTACAGAACAATAATATATTCCATAACATTCATATACCACAATTTATCCAGCCATTCTCCAATTGATGGGCATCCATTCAGTTTCCAGTTTCTAGCCACTACAAAAAGGGCTGCCACAAACATTCTTGCACATGTGGGTCCCTTTCCCTCCTCTAAGATCTCTTTGGGATATAGGCCCAATAGAAATACTGCTGGGTCAAAGGGTATGCACAGTTTGATAACTTTTTGAGCATAGTTCCAAATGGCTCTCCAGAATGGCTGGATCTGTTCACAGTTCCATCAACAATGTATCATTTGCCCTTCTTTTTTAGTGATCTCTAAAGAACTGTTGGAGAAGATTCTGAGAAATGGTTAGATGTGAGGAAAGGGAACAGACAAGCCTTTAGAGCCTAGGTCTCAGTGGAAAGCAAAATGTCCAAGTTTGGGGAAGGGGGTGATCAAGATGGATTACCTATGAACTGACCTAAAGTGGAAAATGTAGATACCTTGGAGTATCTTTGTATGTCTAAGCAAGAGCATGTTCCCACAATTATCTGAGAAGACTTTGTGTGGAAAACAGGACTATGGAAGCTGAGTAAATCAAACAGTCCAGATGCATTCTACTAGTGGGTTGGGAAGACTGAAAAAGTTTCAATGACCCTGGAGGCATTCTGGCCCTGGTTATTTTATCTCCAAAAGACCTGAGACCATCTGAAAGAGAAAAGAAGCAAAGCATTTTTGGACTTGGAGCAGCAAGGCTCATTTGAGGACAATAACTGTAGAAAAAAGGTCCTTATCACCAGCCAGGAGCCAAGTACTGATTGATGCCATAGGAACTTAAAAATGTCTTATGGTTATGGAAGACAGTGGTAGTAGCATGAGGTTGGTGACAAAATAATAAGGCAAATTCTGGACATGGAGGCAATAAACCTGAGTCCTTCCCACATGTAGGGTTCCAACAATGGGTTATAGTGTAACTCAAAGGTATTATGAAGATTTCTGGAGAAGAGGTCTCAGGGTCTTTATTGAATCCCAAGTTCTTTACTCTTGTTGAAGTCTCACCCATGGTAATCTATAAATTGTGATGATTATACATATCTTCCTCTGTAGAGAGGCAGAAATCTATTAAAAAGGGAATGGGCAACTCTTGATTCTTTATACATTTAGGTGCAAATCCTTTCTGTGTCTTTTACTGTATAAATAAAATTAGTTGTATATTTGATGCTTTGTGAAGTTGAAAATTTATATGGGAGAACTGTTGTCTACTCTTGTGGTGGGAGTGTTATATATAGTTATTCCCAACTAACTCCTAAATGGGGCTAAATGAGCTAAGTTGGTTAGACTAAAGATTTAATGACGATATTTGGGGGAGTACAAGCATTATTTCTAGATGCTACTTGGGTAGGACTAAATGAACTAGATATTTAAGAAATGCCTTTTTTTAAGTGTACCAAACCTCTTTGTGTCAAGAGTTTTTCATACCTAAAATTATGTATAAGAAGAATTTGATTAAATATTGATAAGAATTGTAATAAAGATATGAAATATAATATAATGACATAACTATAATAATTGTTTCCTGACTATGAAATATGTTTTTAGATCTTAGGGAAAATTTGTTTGGGAAAAATTTAGTTCAAAGGTAAGCCATATGTTAGATAATCTCTTGAAATTCCTTCTGATCTAGAGGTTCTCATTTTGTGGTTCTCAAACCTAGGATTTTTTGCTGTGAGACCAAGTTGTTAAAAGTTCTTCAATGATGCTTTACTTAGTAAATATTTGCATAAAATATAAATAGCATTTTACATTACTCTGGGGATCCATAATTTTATTGTTAAAAAATTGGATCAAGAAATGTTGGGAACCACTGTTCTCATCCCATGATTACCTGAGTATAATGTTTAAATTAGCTAAAAGAAGAGATTTCTTACATAGCTATTGAACTTGAAATAAATGGATAGTAGAGGTTTTATTTCCTTTTATGGAGAGCTTTTAAAAATTGTTTATTAATAGTATTTTATTTTTCCAAATACATACAAAGATAATTTTTATCATTCACCTTTGTAAAACCTTGTGTTCCATTTTTTCTCCCTCTCCTCCATTCCAAAGACAGCAAGCAATATGATATAGATTAAATGTGCAATTCTTCTAAACCTATTTTCACATTTCTTCATGCTGTGAAAGAAAAATCAGATCAAAAGGAGAAAAAAAACCACAAGGGAAAAACAAACACCAAGCAAACTAACCACCACCACCACCACCACAACAACAAAAAAGGTGTTTTAATCCACATTCAGTCTCTATAGTTCTGAATGCAGATGGCTCCTTCCCTAACAGTCCATTGGACTTGCCTTGAATCAGCTCATTGTTGAAAAGAGTTTTTCTGGAGAGTTCTGGAGAGCTTTTAAAGTTGTGTAGAGCATTATCTAGAAGTATATAGGCATAACCTTCCCTGAAGGTGGGAAGAATAGTCTCTCAAAATCCTTTCAAGTGCTATGGTCCATGAATCCTGACTTTGGAAATCAGTAGTTTCTTTGTCAATATACCACATGGACAGTTTATTAGAAGAAATGGTTTCAATTAATCCAAGCAGTTCCTCCCTTAATAATTGAGTTCATCTCATTTTCCATTGCAGGCAGAGAAAGTCTGAAAAGAGAATAAAAATTACATAAGCATGGCTAGTAGGTCCCCTACAATCTATGGAGAGTTCACAGATTAGAGGTTGACTTTTCTAGAAAAAGGAGATTATTTTCAGCTCCTTCAATTCTTTAGTGTGTCATCTATCTCATTCTTATAGCTATTTTCTCCTCTAGTGCAGATTGCAAGTCAACTATGTCTTCTCCATCTGTGTAACTCTTGACATTTTCCTTTCCTGGGTCCTCTATGAGGCAGTCCACCCATTATGCTGGCAGCCTTTCAATTACTTCTGATTTTCTTTCACAAATCTGACACTCTTTTTTAAGGTCATGGAGCTATGTCTTGGGTTCTCTACAGTAGCCACTAAATGAATATGAATATATAATCCTTTTTTTCCTGAGGCAGTTGGGGTTAAGTGACTTGCCCAGGGTCACACAGCTAGGAAGTGTTAAGTGTCTGATACCAGATTTGAACTCAGGTCCTCCTGACTTCAGGGCTGGTGCTCTATCCACTGAGCCACCTACCTGCCCTTGAAGATTATTAAATGTAATTTCTACGTTACTGAAAATTATTAGAATAAGCTGCTCCCATACATAATCTTTTGAATAAATTTGGTCTGTCTCTATAAAAAAGTATGAATTCTCTTTTGATTTGTATTGTCTGCAATTCTTTTCTTCTCCATAATCTGCATAGTTAAGGGTGGACACACATTGGAAAGAACATATTGCTAGTTCCCAAATATCAGGATTTCTAGTTACTAAAAGTTTTCTGTTTTTGTAGTTCAATCTTGTCTGACACTTTGGCCCCATATGGGATCCTACTAAAAGCTACCAGTCAAGATATATTGCCCCTGTAATTGATTTCTCCAGTAGTTTTTCCTCATATTTAACCCTTTGAAAAAGCCTTTGTCCAGAGTCTTGCTCATTTATTGAGTTCCAAATGTATTCACTCATCTCCGTTTTTAGAGCACAAGGCATTGTAGAGAGTCTATTTTCAAAAGGAGTCTCATCTATCATGGATGTTAAGCCTTAAAGTCTTAAATGCTCTCAGGGACCTGTACTAGGGCTCCAAGAATAAGAATGGGATCTACTAAAATGGAGCAATTTCTGGGAGTATTTACTATGGGAGTGAGGTTCCCTTAGCAACATAGGATGAGGCTAATCCACAAGCATTTACTGGGTATCATGTACCAGGCACTGTGGTGAGTGCTGGTGGTACAAAGAAAAAGAAGAAACAAATCCTACCCTTGAGGAGTTTTCATTATAATAAGGGAACATAATGTGTATATAGATAGATACAAATAGGTATCTTACAAATAGGTAAAACCCATAGAAGAGAGCAGGAAGGTAAATTTAGAAGGGAAGGTACTGACACATGGGAGGGAAGCTGGGGACCAGAAAAAGCCTGTTGCAGAAGTTTGTCTATTTTTTTTTAGAGCCACATTGTCTTAGTCTTTTTTAAAATAATAGCTTTTTATTTTTCAAAATACATGCAAAGATAGTTTTCAACATTCATGCTTGCAAAACCTTATTTCAGATTTTTCTCCCTTTCTTCCCACCTCCCTACCCTAATTTAAATTACATGCAATTAATTAGATTAGATTAAAAATGGACAATTCTTCTAAATATATTTGCATATTTATCATGCTGCGCAAGAAAAACATTATCAAAAAAGAAGAAAAAAAGAAAAAAACAAGTAAACAACAACAATAAAAAAGATGAAAAACTATATTGTGATCCACATTCAGTTTCCATAGTCCTCTTTCTGGATGCAAATGGTTCTCTCCTTCACAAGGATATTGGAGTTGACTTGAATCATCTTATTCTTGAAAAGAGTCAAGTCTATCACAGTTGTTCCTTACATAATCTTGTTGATGCTATGCATCAATGTTAACTTAGCATTAGTTCATGTAAGTTTGAGCTGAGTTTTTAAGGAGACTAATGCACTAATTCTTTATTGATTGTGATACTCATCACATGCATGCATCCTGACATCTCTATTCACCATTAACATTTGAATCTTTCTTGGGTTTGGAATGGCCAAACAAGGAAATTGGTGTCATCATTGTGTACTCCAAACTCATTAGTGATGACCTGGAGGGTAAGGGTCTTAATCAACTGATTCTTCTCCATTTTGTTACTGGCAAACTCCCATATCCTTAGGCTTTTAAATTGGTCAGTGTCTATTGAGGCAAGAATCCTTTTCCTTCTTCTTACTTCTCCCTATGCTTTTGTGCTTTCCCAACTTACTCCTATAGTTCCCTATTTTCCTCTTTTTGTCCTGCTTTATTGTACTCCATGAAATTATCATTCTATTGTTAATAACCTCTTTTGCTTTTTTTTAGGGTCAGTGCTAGAACTGTTGGGTTTTGAGGAAAGATTTTTTTAACCAGTCTATATTGAAAACTCCTTTTATTTGACATGTTTGAGGAAAGGTTGCAAAGAGGTTTCATGATCTAATCTAAGAGATACTGCAAGAATGGCAAATCAGGGACAACTGAGGGAACCTAAGAAAACCCAATATGTTCTTCATATTGGAGTTGGGGCAGCAACTTAATTATATCATGCTTGGTGTTAAACTAATACCTCCAAACTGTGATTAAAAAGGAACATGACAAGGATATTACTAGTCGTATTGGCAACTAGTCATGTTGCCAGAGAGCTTTTAGAACATTGAAGACAGAGTCCATGATGATCTAAGGCAGTAGTATCAAATTCCAATTGAAATGGAGCCACTTAGCCATACATAAGGATCTCTTCAGGCTGAATATTGACAGTTTTCAAATTTGATATTATCTATGTTTTAACAAACTTTTATTTAGTTTGTTAAATATTTCCCAATTATATTTAAATCTTGTTCAAGTCATTCTCAAGAATAGTGTAGGCTGCATGTAGATCTTGTGTATCATACCACTAGTCTAGGGTTCCTGGATCCATGCTTTTGAACATTATTGCAGATTTGGATTCAAGGTAGCTCTTAGATTAGAACTGCTCAAATGCTTTTAGATGAAGTATGGCTCCTATACAGGTAAAGATATCAATTTCTTGGTCATGAGGAGATGTAATCAATAAACCTGGAATGTTACCAGCATGAAAGTTTCAGATATATAGGATTGCAGAGTTGATTATTGAAGACAAGAGAAGGCAACTAGATAGGAGAAATGATGTAACTAGGAAATAAGTAACTTGCTGAACCCAAAAATCTTGGACAAAAACAAACAAACAAAAAACTTAAAACAAAATAAAACAACAACTCAGTTCCAGCTCTCTCCCTCTCCCCACCCTCATTCCATTCTACTAGTGGATCATTTTGCTTCACATTCTTTCCAACTTTTTTGTGCTAACAGAAACCTGGATCCCTCCAGGGAACACTAACCCTGGCCACACTTTATTTTTTTCTTTTTATAGTGAAAAACATAACTTTTATATGCACCAGGAAACAAAAAATTTGTGTGATTCACTTTTTTTGTGTGTTTTTTTGAAAATTTTCAATAGTATCTTGTTTCCAAATACATGTGAAGATAGTTGTCTTTTTTTTCTCTTTCTTTTTCGTTTTATTAAAGCTTTTTATTTGCAAACCATATATATGGGTAATATTTCAACATTGACCCTTGCAAAGCTTTCTGTTATAAATTCCTCCCCCCTCAGCCCCCACTACTCTCCTAGATGGCAGGAAGTCTACTACATGTTAATTATGTTAAAATACTTGACAAATTGAATATGTGTATACATATTTTTACAGTTATCTTGCTGTGCAAGAAAAATCAGATCTACAAGGAAAAAAATCTGAGAAGGGAAACATAATGCAAGCAAACATCAACAGAGAGCATGAAAATGTTATGTTGTGGTCCACATTCATATCCTTGTATGTGTATATGGCTTTCTTCATCACTGAATAATTGGAGCTGGTTTGAAACATTTCATTGTTGAAGAGAGCCACATCCTTCAGAAGTGATCATCGTATAGTATTGTTGTTGCTGTGTATAATGATCTCCTGGTTCTGCTCATTTCGCTCAGCATCAGTTCATGCAAGTCTCTCCAGGCCTCTTTGAAATCATCCTGCTGATGATTTACAGAACAATAATATTCCATGACATTAATATACCATAATTTATTCAGCCATTCTCCAGTTGATGGGCATCCATTCAGTTTCCAATTTCTAGCCACTACAAAAAGGGTTGCCACAAACATTTTTGCACATGTGGGTCCCTTTCCTTCCTTTAATAGAAATGCTGCTGGGTGTATACCCCTTATTCGGGTATGCACAGTTTGATAACTTTCTGAGCATAGTTCCAAATTGCTCTCCAGAATGGTTGGATCCATTCACAGTTCCACTAACAATGTATTAGTGTCCCAGTTTTCCCACATCCCCTCCAGCATTCGTCATTATCTTTTCCTGTCATCTTAGCCAATCTGACAGGTGTGTAGTGGCATCTCAGAATTGTCTTAATTTGCATTTCTGTGGTCAATAGTGATTTGGAGCACCTTTTCATATGATTAGAAATAGTTTTAATTTCATCATCTGAAAATTGTTCATATCCTTTGACCATTGATCAATTGGAGAGTGCTTAAATTAAAAAATGGTTTTCAACATTCGTTTTTGTCTTTGCGTTCCAAAATTTTCTCCCCCCCTCTTACCTTTCCCCTCCCAAAGAGGGCAAGTAATCTGATATAGGTTAAATATGTGCAATTCTTTAAAATATATTTCCATATTTGTCAGGCTGTGCAAGAAAAACTGAAATAAAAAAATTGAGATATGAATGAATGAACAAAAAATGAAAATATTATGCTTTGATCCATATTCAGTTTTCATAGTTTTGTCCTTGGATACAGGTGGTATTTTTCAACCCAAGCCTATTGGAATTATCCTGAATCCCCTCATTGTTGAGAAGTGCCAAGTTCATTACAGTTGATCATCACATAACCTTGTTGTTACTATGTATAATATTCTCCTAGTTCTGCTTATCTTACTCAGATCAGTTCATATAAGTATTTTCTGGCCACACTTTGGGGTACTGGATACTCCCTTTTCCATGCACCAAGTTGGGCCATGAAGAAGAGTAGGCATATTTGTCGCTTTATTGTCATCTCCAGACCATGTCTTTGCCGCTATTACTTCAGATTAGTTCCATCTGTTATATATTATCCAGCCTAGTCTTAGTGATCCTGAACTCTATGGAATGAAGCAATATATATGTATATAATTACATACTACATATCTGTTCTGTAAACATATATGTATGTGTATTATGTAATTTTTGGTAGCTTATGTAATTATGTAATTTTATGATCGCTTATTGGACTCTAGGTGATTTTTCTTCCTGTCTTAAGGATCTTTGTTTTTGCCTGATAGTCTTTTTTTTCCCCCTCTTTAATCCATGCTCTCATACTCAGGATTTTAGCATACACATCATTTTTGTCATGGACATCTGGATTCCCAATTCATTAGCTTCCTTACATCAAAATTTAACTTCAGCTATGTAGAGCATTGTTTATGCCTTTGGTTTCACTAAAACTCATTACCTTGTTGTCTCCATGATCTAGAACTTGGAAATGGACATAAATAAGAATTTGTCTTGGCAAAGAGGAAAGCAACTTTTTCACGGGAGACAAATGTGAATGAGGAGAGTGCCAGACTCTACAATAGTGAATGGTCATTCAAAAACAAAAATCAAACAGTCCCTACACTTAATGATGCTAAACTCTATGGGAGGAAACATGGCATATGTATATAATTACATATTACATATCTGTGTTGTAAACATGCTGGGAGCATGCTGGGAGTTGGGGACCCTGCCTGGAATGACAAGGTCTCCACAGGGCCTGACTCCCACCTCCCCCCATGTATTCAAGGCAACATGAAGAAGTCCTTACAGAACTAAGCATTTAGGAATATAGTTAATGATTATCTGCTTAATTTCTGTTCTAGGAATTCTTAGCATAGCTGTATGTATATATCCATCCATCACAATGAGGTGAGCACGAAGCCCTTCACCCCCAAAAAAGCCCCTTTGTACTTTCTGCCTAAATATGAAAGGTTTCTTTACTAGTGAAGCATTAAACAAACTTAGAGACTGGGAAACTTGGGAAATTGATAGCTTTCCCCAAAAACTCCAAAAGAAATCTCCAGTTACTCCCTCTTGTTTGAAACAATTCCAAATTCAATCAACCTGGTTCTTCACTCCCCTATGCAGAGCTTACATAAATAATGATATGATGAAAAGAACAGTAAACATCAGTGATAGATGGACACATTGGTAGCAAGTAATTCATGGGAAAAAAGTAAGAGAAGTAGGCCATTGCATGGTTTACTGACCCCTACACAAAAACAAGCTATTGTATGAGTGATTAATAAATGGGCTGAGGGAAATAAGTTCTTGAGAAAAAAAATGTTTCTATTCTAAAAAATCTTATGACCATGTTAAAAAATTAAAAAGCATTGTATAAATCTTGGAATAAGTAAATGTGACATTTTAAGAGAAGCTCATGTTCTGCCAGATATAACGTTTTGACCACAAGGTACATTTACCTTTAGTTAAAGTTTCACTATTGTTATATTGTTTGATGAATTTATTCTGTACATTCTTTTTTTCTAAGAAGCATTGCACCTGGGGTCCTGGGAATTTCTGGGCCCCAAGAAAATCTTGTAATCCTAGCCAAATAATTGTCCTATCTCTAATCAACCCTAACTTTGTAAGACTATAAAAATCACAAGCTTTCTTGAATAAGTTGAACATGCTTTTGCCAATAAATTGAACTTGATGACCACGCCATAGTGTGTGCTGTCTCTTGTTCCACTTCGCCGACTCCAACCCTCCATTCAAGAACCTAGTTCCCCGTGGAGGCTGGACCTCTGCATAAACATACACAAACATACACACACATGTATATGCATATATATGCGTGTGTGTGTACGTATGCAATTTTTGGTGGTGAAAGCATTAGCAAGCAGAAGTCTTATGTAGGAGTTGAAACTTAAAATGAACTTTAACCCAAACTAGGGATTCTGAGAGAGAGAGAAATGAAGCCAAAGAAGAATTACAGCCTGGGAGGCAGGTTTAATGAACACGTGGTGCTATAAAATAGATAAGAAATTTTTACAAAGTAGAGAGAGCTAGACTATTTGAATATAGATGCTTAATCTCTAAGGAGTGATGTTATAGAATTACAGATACTTCTAGTTGAGAGGTTTTTGAATAAAGGCAAGAGAAAGAAGAGATAAGTAGTCATAGTAGCCACCTCTCTGAGAAGGGAATATTGAGACAGTTATTTGTCTATTCAACCCTAATTATAGAGAGACTTGCTCTCTTAGGCATGTATCCAGGAAATGATGGAGAATCTATCAACACTTGTCACATTTGATTAGTTCTACCCACTTGTGGTGATTCATATGGGCATGAAAGATATTACTGGAAGAAATGGCAAAAAAAATTGTAAAGATTTTGAAATATTGGGCAAGAAATTAACATTCTCAGTGGGTAGATGCTATTCTCATTAATGCTGCCAGTAAAGGTGAGAATTTCAGAGAAATGAAATTGGGAAATGAAGAACTAGCTAAAAAGATGGCATCTTACCTTTAGTTTTAGTACTCACAAATTATAGCTTCTTATCTGGTCTCAAAAATCTAATAGAAAATGTAGTAAACTGAAGAAGAAGGGAGAGGGGGAAAAAACCTGCTTATTTATACTTACCAAAAGAATAGCAACCCAGAAATTGTTTTTGAAAAATTTTTTTTCCCTGAGGCAATTGGGGTTAAGTGACTTGCCCAGGATCACATAGCTAGGAAGTGTTAAGTGTCTGAGATCAAATTTGAACTCAGGTCCTCCTGACTTCAGGGTTGGTGCTCTATCCACTGTGTCACCCAGCTGCCCTTGAAGATTATTAAATGGAATTTCTAAACTACTGAAAATTACTAGAATAAGAGCTGGTTTAATCAATTTAATAACTGGAAATTTATATCAATGATCCCTGTCTTTGCCCTTGTTACATATGCAGTAACAGTAATATTATGTGCATAAAGTGATATTTTAAAGCACTGAGTTTCTAACATGCCTTTTGGACCATCACAGGAAGACTGAGTTTATTTAGTTTTAGTATTAAGCATATTTTATTGTAACCATTGAAGAATAAAAAAAATATACTTATATATACTGTGCTAAATATTACAGAGAATAGCAACAAAGAATAATAATAAAGATATTCTGAGATTGATGGGAAACAAAATCTAAGAAAGAAGCCATTAATAAAATCAGTAGTCTAGGATATCTATACACAAATGCACAAAGAAAAGGTAATAAAGACACTTAATTACTGATCTTACTATTCAAACTTAATATTTCCTCCTAAATATTTCTCACAGAAGAGAGCCATGACAGGAATATGACTTTAGACAGATGTAACAAAAGGAGTAAGATAGGTAAAGGGGATATGGGAGTGAAACAGAGTAATATATTAAGAATATATATGGGGGAAGCTAGGTGGTGCAGTGGATAGAGCACCAGCCCTGAAGTCAGGAGTTCCTGAGTTCAAATCTGGTCTCAGACACTTAACATTCCCTAGCTGTGTGACCTGGGGCAAGTCACTTAACCCCAATTGCCTCAGCAAAAAGAAAAAAAAAAAAGAAGAATATATATGCCCTTGAAAAAATCTAGGAACCAAAAGGAGGAAGTGCCATGGTAGAGAACATTTGGGTGAAGACCAATAGAGTCAGAAACAATTACAATTAGCCTTGTTTGCCTCAGTTTACTCATTGGTAAAATGAAGTGAAGAAGGAAATGGCAAACCACTTCAATATATTTGCTAAGAAAACCCCAACTGGGGTCACAAAGAGTTGGACATTATTGAAACCACTGCAATAGGGCAAAATTCATTAATAGAGATTTCTAGTTATTAGATTGCCTAAATCAGCTTTTACTGTAGTTATAACTTTCAGTTGATGGAAAGTCCCACTTAATAAATCTCTAGGAACAATTGCTGGTGAGGACCAGCTTTATAAGCTGAGACATAAGCATCTTTATCTGATTATACCTCATTTTTTTTTTTTTACATGAGATGCCAATTCCAAGGGAAGAGTTTATAACCCTATTTCTTTATTTTCACTATACCATCAAAGACTTTAGAGGTCTTGCCAAGTGCTAAATTCAGCAGCCCCTTTTTGAGCATGAGAAATGAGATGAATTATGCAAATACATTTCTGGGACTATATCAGAAGAAATAGATCAAATTTTTAGAAGGGATGTTTTATCCAGAATGATTTTTTTAGAGCTACTTTCTTTCTGTGAGAATTGTGGTATTGTGAGATTGTTGGTTTTTTGTTTTTGTTTTTGTTTTGCTTTGTTTTTAATTCAGGCAAGACTTCAAAGGAGAAGTTTATGCATAAGATGTCAAATATTTTGGTTCATCTTATAGTTTTCCGGTTTGGGAGGAACTAATCTGTCATCAGACCTTTTCCTATCACTCTGGGCAATCAGTCATCTGAATACTCCACTCTAGGCAAATCACATAAGACTTGCTTCTAAAATCTGGTATAAATTAATAGACAAGAATGGTATTAAAGGACAGAATCATTTTATTTAAACATTTCTGAACCGTAATGAATTACCATTTGAGACTGTTCTGTCCCAGCATCTATCATAATAAGATAGTAACATAATAGCACTTTAAGATTTCTAGAATTTTAAAAAATACTATGTTATATGATTCACACACCAACTCTGGGAGATGGAGACTGCTATTATTTCTTTTTAAAATATGAAGAACCTAGGTCTTAGAGAAGGTAAATGACTTATCTAGGGTAACACAGCTAGTAAGCATCAGAGACAGGATTTGAACTTGGATCTTCTGGACTCCAAGTCCTAATCTTTATCCCCTATAACACCTAGAAGTTTAATGCCTTTAAAATGTTTCAGTTACCTAACTTTTACTCTGTTCCACAGATTTTCTCCTAAGTGATGGGGTAACCAATGATTAAAAGTCTGGGCATAATAGAAAAAGCAGAAGATAGATTTAGAAAGACATGGGTTTAAATATTGCTGTAGACTCTTTATTAACCACATAAATTTGGACTCAGCATTTGGTTTCTCCAACTCAGTTTGTAAAATTTGTAAAACGAGGATAATAAGACTCTTGTTGTGTCAGTAAATGTTTATTAAGTATCTACTATGTGCCAGATAATGAACTGGGTAAAAACACTGGGTATACAAAAAAAGGGCAGAAACAAAACAAAACAAAACAAAACTGCAAAAATATTATTTCTTCTCAAGGGGTTTATTGTCCAGTGGAAGAGACAACAGGCAAACACAACTATCTACAAACAAGATATATACAGGAAAAACTGGAAACAATCTCAAAGGGAAGGTACAAGATTAAAAAAGACTAAGAAAGGCATCTTGTAGAAGATGGGACTTTAGGTGAGATTGAAGGAAGCCAGGGAAGAAAGAGACATTTGTGAGGAAGGATAGAGTTCCAGGCACAAGGAACAAACATTAAAATGCCTCAAGTTAGAAAATGATGTTATCATTTCAGAAACAGCAAAGAAACTGGGGTCACTGGATCTCAGAGTACAGTGTGAGAAGTAAGGGCAGTAGGAGCTAGATGGGGAAAGGCTTTAAAAGCTGAACATATGTTTCTATATTCAGTCTTGGGAGTAATAAGGAACACTGAAGTTTATTGAATGGGGTAGGAGGAAAGACATGGTCAAACCTGCATATTAGCACCTAACTTATTATATTGTTTTGAGGATCAAATATGTAAAGTGCTTTGCAAATTTCAGTGTGCTACTTAAATGTCACTTATTTCAAAATCCTCAAGTGTATTATCATAATGTTCATTTACCTCCCATAACCAAGAGGGTCCCACAGGGAAATGATGCCACTTTTTTAACTCTCTTATTTTAAGGATTCACAAATGGGAATCCACACATACTCAATTTGGGCTGTGGGTTTCTCATTTCCATTTGTGGTTAACCTGAAGTAGAGTGGGCTACCTACATACTAAGATGTAGTGGGTTTCTCCTTCCTGGTGGTCTTTGATATTCTTTTAATTTAATTTTTATTTTCAAATCCAAATTATCTCACTATTTCTACCCCTTCATTCTCCCATTGAAAAGGCAAGAATTACAATATCCATTATACAAATGAATTCATGCAAAACACATTTCCATATTAGTCATTTTCTGGGAAAAAAGAAAAAGATAAAAATATGCTTCAATCTGTATACTGAGTCCATCAGTTCTTTATCTGAAGGTGAACAGCATTTTTGAGCATGAGTCCTTTGAAATTGTGGTGGATCATTGTACTGATTAGAATTATTTTTATACTCTATTATTTTAAAAGTATTACTGTTACTGGATAAATTGTTTTCCTGATTCTGTTGCAATAGTTTACATGGGTAAGATCATTTATTGAGGATGTTGTAATCGGGGCTCTCTTCAGTTACAGATTAGACTAGATATCCTCTGGGGTCCTTTTCAAGTTGGAAATTCACAGAAGATTTTTGAACAAAAATGCTTTAGTGATCCAAAGAACAAGTGATAGATTCCAACAAAGAATTGATACAGCTAAGCCTTTGAGCCAACATCCATGTTGCTTCTATGTATCTGTGGAGGGAGTTTTCAGACTTGAGAGTTTCCTTCTTTGATAATATCACATATCTGGACTATTTCCCTCTCTCCTCCCAATCCCCAAGACAATATTTAATTATATTGAATTTGTAGTTTACTGCAAAAATCAAAGTTTTTCAAACATTGCTGTTTTTTAGATTACAAAATTCTGGAGTCAATGGCATAAATCTCCACTTCCTCAATTTGAATATTATTTATCAGTTAGATCCTTCTGTCAGTGGTGGACTGACAAAACAGTGGCATTTGGGGAAACAAAGAAACTTTGTTAATGACATGTTTCAGAGATCATCTCGTATCACTCCTAATAGAAAGAAAAATGACACAATTGTCTTTAGTGGAATAGAATATTTTACATTTGCATTTCTTTGGAGAGTAGCTGGAAGTAGTGATACTAGGAAATCATTGAAATGCTTTGACACCACAGATTTTTTACACACCTAAAATAGCAAGTAGTAAAAGCTGGAAAAAAAGATCTTTGTACATTTTTTAGGGAAAGACTCACTGGGGCCTGTATTTTAAACAGGAAACTAGTTTTAGTCATGCAGTGTTGATGTCAACTCTCATGCCAGCTCTTTTACCTTCTTTATTTGACTTCACTAGAATTTCTAAACCTTTCATTATGTTCATTTGCTATTTCTTTATATGTATGTATATATATGTATATACATACATACCTAGAAATTCCAATGCCATCTTATGCCAATTCTAACCTTTTGGTCCCATTTCAAAGTTGAATTCCATTTGTCAAAATACCTATTATTTGGGGGAGCTGTTTTCCCTAATAGTGTAGCTACATTCTCCTAACAATAAATGCCTAGTCATAGGCAATTGCATTTCTCTAGATTTTTTTTTTTTTTTTTGCTTTTTGCTGAGGCAATTGGGGTTAAGTGACTTGCCCAGGGTCACACAGCTAGAAAGTGTCTGAGATCAGATTTGAACTCAGGTCCTCCTGACTTCAGGGCTGGTGCTCTAACCACTGCGCCACCTAGCTGCCCCTCTAGATTTTTTTTGATTCAAGTTTTCTTCTAAAATGACTAATATGGAAATGTTTTACCTGATTGCACATGTATAACCCATATGATGATTGCTTACCATCTCAGAGAGGAGGGGAGGAAAAAGGAGGAACAGAATTTGGAACTCAAAATTTAAAAAAAAATAAATGTTTCAAATTGCTTTTTTACATTTAATCAGGGGGAAAATAAAATATTATTAAAAATAAAATCAAGGCAAAAAGTTATATGCACTTATTTATGGAACTACTATACATTTCTCTCAAAAGAATGTAAGCTCATGAAAGGCAGGAATAAGTCCTCATTTTTGTTTCTTTTTTATCCCCAGAATATCTAGCACAATACCTGGTACACAGTAGGCACTTAATGAAATATTGATTGATGGATTACCTCTCCATTTACCTAAACAATCCTTTTAGGATCTTAGAATTTGAGCTAAAAGGGACCATAAAGAGAAGATCTGTTTCAAACCCCTTATTTCACAATGAGGAATCTGATTTATTTATTTATTTATTTTTTAATTTGCAAAACATATGTATGGGTAATTCTTCAACATTAACCCTTACAAAGCTTTCTGTTATAAATTTTTCCTTCCTACTCCCCACCCCTCCCCTAGAAGGCAGGATATCCACTACATGTTAATTATGTTAAAATACTTGACAAATCCGATATATGTATACATATTTCCACACTTATCATTGTTGTGCAAGAAAAATCGTATCTACAAGAAAGAAAAGTCAGATAAAGGAAACACAATGCAAGCAAACATCGATAGAGAGCATGGAAATGTTATGTTGTGGTCCACATTTCACATCCCTCTCTCTGGGTGTATATAGCTTTCTTCAGTGAACAACTGGAAGTTCTTTGAAACATTTCATTGTTGAAGAGAGCCATGTCCATCAGAATTGATTGTTATATAGTCTTGTTGTTGCCGTGTATAATGATGTCCTGGTTCTGCTCATTTCACTCAGCATCAGTTCATGTAAGTCTCTCCAGGCCTCTCTGAAATCGTCCTGCTGGTCGTTTCTTACAGAACAATAATATTCCATAATGAGGAATCTGATTTTCAAGATTAAAAACCTTATCCAAGGTTATTCATAAAACCTCTTGATTCCTTGTCCCATAGTTCTCCTCCCTTCCTCCATTATAATATACTGTTATTATTGTTGAAAATGTAAATGTAACAGGGTAATTGCTCTGGGAAAAATAGGTAGCCTATAACATAAGCTTAAGGATTTTGTGGCAATTGTTCGGGAGAACAAGTTAAGCTATGACAGTGAACTGGATAATTGTTTTGGACAGAATTTGCCTTGGCCAAGTGTGGTGCAGTACACCTATAATTTCTGCTCCTAGAGAGATTGTGGGCTGCTGGATTGCTTGAATTTGGGATCTCTGAACTTCAATTATACTAAACTTATAAGGTTTCTGAATTAAATCCAGAATTATTATGATAAGCCCCCAGTAGTGGGAGCTCTTCAGATTACTTAAGGAGGGGCAAGTGTGCCCATTTGGAAATGAAGTGAGTCTAAGCTTTTATCCCCAAAAGATTGGGAGGTTGGGCATGTAAGTGGCTGCTACACTTCTAACCTAGAGAGAGAATCAGTTTCAAAAAAACAGAAAAAAACACCAAAAAGTTAAGAAATTCCTCAAATTTGATAAAACTTGTCCTAATTAAAATAGAATTTTAGAACTGTGCTTTTGTACTTTATAATCATACTTTCTGAAGCAAGAGGCAAATCGTAGGAAAAACAAACTTGTATTGGGGAGGAAAGGGTGCAATTTATAGATTGTGCCCTGGGATCAATAGACTCAGTCCAATCTCTTATTGCTGCTTATAATTTTTATGCACCAGAAGGATCATTATTTATGATATTAAAACACAATGAAATGACTGTCAAATTGAAACTCAAGATACTAGTGGATCCTAGGATATAATCATAAATGCTAGCAAAAAACAATGTATAACTTTATTCTAAACTTTTCAATTTGTACAAAGCCTTACTGTATAAATTTCATCTACAATCATATATGTATTTAGAGGTCTCTTCTTGTATAGTAAGTAACGTGTGTGAAAATATAAAGCAAGTTATTATTGATATAGTAGTTATTCATGAATTAGCTCGCTGTGTATATTAGGGTCATTATTTTAAAGCAATGTTCAGAATAAATAAAAAACGATGAAAACAAGTAAAAAATATGCTTGTTAAACAATTTAAAAAAACCTTAATGTGACTGATTTATATAAGTTGTTGATGCTGAAATATGATTGGGGGAAAAATCACTGATATTGATTATGCTAATTTAATATAGAAGTTTAACCAATGCAAATAGAAAAATAAAAGAGCCTCAAATTCTTGTGTTGGAAAACACTGAATGTATTTGCCAAGTAGAGAAATAGGGAAGCTGGAGTAATACTGATTTAAAATAAATAGTGGTAAAAAATCATGAAGAACAATGGTAGATTCTGATCAGTCTTATCTGATAAGAGAAAAATAAAAGATAAAATCAATTTAAAAAAAGGTTGATGAAGTATCTAATTAAGACAATTCATTCTGGAGAGTATTTAAAAATTAAACTGGAAGAAGGACAAAAAAAGAAAGAGAGAAAAGATCTATAAAAGCTTTTTGTTTTTAAATAAGCATCTCTTCATCAGTAAAGGCATTGGAGACACTGTCATCTGAATCCTTTTATAAAGGAGATAAAAATGGTCTGAAGAGAATAAAGATAATAAAAGCAATTGGATTAGGTCAAATAAACACAAAAGAGTTCTGTACTGGAAATGACATATCATGAGAACATTGAGCAGCCAATTCTCAGGTATCTATCTGAAGGAAGAAAACACACCAAAAGTATGGAAAAAAATCTTAGACCATTACTATGGGAATATTAGAAACTGCTGAACCATATCTACTGTCTTAGCTGTTGAAAAACTTTATGAAAATAAGGGAGAAGGGAATAAGCCTTTATATAATGCCTACTATGCTCTAGGCACTGTGCTAAGCTATTTTTCCAACTATTATCTCATTTGCTAATTTATTTTCCACATTCATCAAATGTTAAAGTTATTCATAGGGAACAAAAGATGTGACAGGTGAATATTGCATAGTAGATCATATTTTACTGTCATAATTCTCTGGAAGATGTAGAAAATACAAGATATGGCTTTGGTGATTTACTCATTGTAAAAAAAAAATCCCACTTATTTGATTCTGTAGAGCAAAATGCCAGGTTTCCTTCCAACAAGCTGCCCTTCATATATAACTTAAAATCATATAATATTCCTTGAAATACATTACAGAGGTGACATTCACTTGCTATCTAAAGAGTTAATCTAGCTAAATCCAAAGAGGCTCATCATTAATTGGCTGGTTCCTAGATGATGAGTTCTTTGACCTCAGTGTTTTATGAAACCAAGAAATATGCTCAATTTTGTATCCCATGTAGTGGATAGAGCACTGGCTCTGGAGTCAGGAGGACCTGAGTTCAAATACAGCCTCAGACATGTATTAGCTGTGTGACCCTAGGTAAGTCATTTAACCTCAATTGTCTCCAAAAATATATTTTATGTCCTTTAGCACAGACTTAAATTCAACTACTGCTTTGGACTTGTCCTAGGTATGAGCTTAGACAAGTCAATTAACCCCTCCTAGCTTCAGCCTCCTTATTCATAAGGTGGAGATAATGATGATAGTACTTACTTTGAAGGGCTGTTGTGAGAATCAAACAAGATATTATATATAAGGCTCTTCTTGTATAGCAACATGTGTGTGAAAATATAAAGCAAGTTGTTATTGATATGGTAAGGATATAGAATGTAGAGTAGAAATATATGTACTATATGATTCAAGATTTAATGCACTATATACATACTAGCTATTATGATTTAATATTTGTTGATTATTTGATTCTTTTTTTTTGTACACCTATTCCTTTTGTATAATGATGGCTGTAGAGTGTCAGAAAAGGAGACAAAGGGTACCAAGAATCACATACTTTTAGATTGTCCACAAGCCTTGTTTTAATCTTTGGTGCTCTATATGTGATGACTTTACTCAATGATGAATGAATTGATGTCCTAGTAGAGAAGCTGAATCATGTCCATATAAACACTATTGCTGGAGGATGGGGGTGGGAGGGTGGAGCCAAGATGGTGGAGTGCAGACAAGACTCTCTGTGACCTCCTCTGACCTTCTCTCAAACCAACAGCAGATTAAGCCTCTGAACTGATTTTGGAGTTAAGGCACCCCCAAATATTTGGAGTACAATGCCTTCCTGGAAGTAGTTACCTTGGAGGAGCTTTGCAACAGGTCTGTTTCAGTCAGGCAAGGGGACAGTCTGCCGAGCTCAGACTGCAGTTTCTAGGCACCTGGGAAGTTTCTGTGAGCTTTTTGAGCCACTCTGCCCTGGTTGTAAGCAGGTGCTTTGGCAGATCTGCCTTTTATAAAAGATAGATTGTAAACCACTGAGAACCCTGGATCTGGCCCCAATTGCCCAGCACTGGAAGTCAATCAACCAAACTGCCCCAGAGCAAATTAAAGCACCTGTCACTCCTCTGCTTTAAATAGACCTCAAGCTTTAAAAAAATGAATAAAAAACAAAAAAGAACTCTCACTATAGACAGCTTTAATGGAGAGAGAGAAGAACAGACCTCAGATCCTGAAGTTCATAAAAGCAAAGAAAATCCAGAGGAAGCCACAAAGGGAGACATGATGTAGTCCCCATTTCACAAGGCTTTCCTGGAAGACTGCATAAAGAATCTCAAAAGAGAGTTAGAAGAAAAATGGAGAAATGAAATGAGATCATTGCAATAAGGATATAATGCCCTACAAAAGAGATATGAAAAGGACACCAATTCACTGAAAAACAAAATTGATGAAATGGAAAAAGTATGCAATGAACAAATTGGCCAATTACAAAAGTAGTTTAAAAAGGTAACTGAAAATAATACACTAAAAATTAGAATTGAACAAATGGAAGTGAATGAATCAATAAGACTTCAAGAATCAGTTCAAACAAAAACAAAAAAAAAATGAAAAAATAGAAAAAAATATAAAATATCTCTTAGGAAAAACAACTGACCTGGAAAATAGATCTAGGAAAGACAGTTTAAAGATTATTTGACTTCCTGAAAGCCATGATGAAAAAAAGAACCTAGACACTATCTTACAGGAAATCATGAAAGAAAACTGCCCTGATGTTTTAGAATCAGAAGATAAAATAGCCATCGAAAGAATTCACCAATCACCCCTGAAAGAGACCCAAAAATTAAATCCCCAAGGACTATCACTCCAAGGA
Organism: Myrmecobius fasciatus; assembly: GCA_023553655.1. Taxonomy (NCBI): domain Eukaryota; kingdom Metazoa; phylum Chordata; class Mammalia; order Dasyuromorphia; family Myrmecobiidae; genus Myrmecobius; species Myrmecobius fasciatus. The sequence goes on from JAJPUD010000643.1 coordinate 207,209, forward strand.
AAAGATATTGCAAGCAACTAGAAAGAAACAGTTCAAATACCGAGGAATGATAGAATCACCCAGGATCTGTCAGCTTCCACCTTAAAAGATCGAAGGGCCTGGAATCAGATATTCCAAAAGGCAAAGGAACTTGGTTTATAGTCAAGAATAAACTATCCAGCTAGAATGAGCATTGTCTTTCAGGGAAGAAGATGGATATTTAATGATATAAGTGAATTTCACCTATTTCTAATGAAAAGACCAGATCTGAACAAAAAAATTTGACCTCCAAACACAGAACTCAAGAGAAACATAAAAAGACAAAAAGGAAAAACTCTTGACAACTATATTTCTACTATAGGTATACTTAGAGAATGGGGGTATAATTTGATTTTACTTTGATAATATGAAAAAGAAGCTAGAGGTAGAAGGGAGATTATACTGGAAAAAGAGGAAAAAGAGGGTAAAATAAGGTAAAAAAAGGAGGTAAAAATAAGGTAAAATCTCATGAAGAGGCAAAGAAAATATAATATAATTGAGGGAAAGAAGGGAGGGGGATGAGCATTGTGTGAATCTTATTCTCATCAGATTGGGCTCTAAAACAGAATATCAGACACATTTTGTTTCACAGAGAAACTTGTCCCTCCTTATAGGGAAGTGAGAGGGAAAGGAGGAAAAGAAAGAGAAAGACTAATAGAAGGGAAAATAGAAGAATTAGGGTAAAGGTGTAAAAAAGGGGAGAGCCTCTAAAGGGGGAAGGACTGTTTGAGGGAGGTGGTCATCAAAAGCAAAATACTGGGGAAGGGAGAAGAGAGAAAGGGGAAAGGAAAGAGAAAAAAATAACTTTGGGTAAATAAGATGGCAGGAAATACAGAATTAGTTATTTTAACTGTGAATGTGAATGGGATGAACTCTCCCATAAAACAGAAGCGGATAGCAGACTGGATTAAAAGCCAGAATCCTACAAAATGTTGTTTACAAGAAACATATCTAAAATATAGAGACACATACAGGGTGAAGGTAAAAGGCTGAAGCAGAACCTATTATGATTCAGGTGAACAAAAAAAAGCAGGGGTAGCAATCCTGATATCAGATCAAGTAAAAGCAAAGATAGATCTGATCAGAAGAGATAAGGAAGGAAACTATATTTTATTAAAGGGTACCATAGATAATGTAGCAATATTAATATTAAATATATATGCACCAAGTGGTATAGCATCCAAATTCCTAGAGGAAAAGTTAAGAGGGATGCAAGAAGAAATAGACAGCAAAACTATACTAGTGGGAGATCTCAACCTCTCTCAGAACTAGATAAATCAAACCACAAAATAAATAAGAAAGAAGTTAAGGAGGTAAGCAAAATGATAGAAAAGTTAGGTATGATAGATCTTTGAAGAAAATTAAATGGAGACAGAAAGGAGTTTACTTTTTTCTCAGTGGTTCATGGAACTTATACAAAAATTGACCATGTGTTAAGGTACAAACCCCTCAAAATCAGATGCAGAAAGGCAGAAATAGTAAATGCAATTTTTTTCAGATCATCATGCAATAAAAATCACATGCAATATAAGGCCAGGAGAAAATAGATCAAAAAGTAATTGGAAACTAAATAATCTAATCCTAAGAATAAATGGGTGAAACAGCAAATCATAGACACAATTAATAATTTCATCCAAGAGAATGACAATAATGAGACAACATACCAAAATTTGTGGGATGCAGCCAAAGCAGTAATAAGAGGAAATTTCATATCTCTAGACGCTTATTTGCATAATAGAGAGAAAGAGAAAAAGAGCAAATTAAAACCCCATATCAAATACCAAACTTGAAATCCTAAAAATAAAAGGAGAGATTAATAAAATTGAAAGTAAAAAAACAAAAAAAACTATTGAATTAATCAACAAAACCAAAAGTTGCTTTTATGAAAAACCAAAAAGATAGACAAACCTCTAGTTAATCTGATTAGAAAAAGGAAAGAGAAAAATCAAATTGTTAGTCTCAAAAATGAAAAGGGAGAACTTTTCACCAATGAAAAAGAAATTAGAGCAATAATTAGGAGTTATTTTGCCCAACTTTATGTGAACAAATTTGATAACCTAAGTGAAATGGAGCAATACCTACAAAAATATAGATTGCCCAGATTAACAGATTAAGAGGAAATAAATTCCTTAAATAGTCCCATTTTAGAAAAAGAAATAGAACAAGCCATTAATCAACTCCCTAAGAAAAAATCAGCCAGGACCAGATGGATATACATGTGAATTCTACCAAACATTTAAAGAATAATTAACTCCAATACTATCTGAAGTATATGAAAAAATAGGGAATGAAGGACTCCGACCAAATTCCTTTTAAGACTCAGACATAGTACTGTTACCTAAACCAGGAAGAATGAAAAGAGAGAAAGAAAATTATAGACCAATCTTTCTAATGAATATTGATGCAAAAATCTCAAATAAAATATTACCAAAGAGATTACAGAAAATCATCCCCAGGATAATACACTATGACCAAGTAGGATTTATACTAGGAATGTAGTGATGGTTCAATATTAGGAAAATTATTAGTATAATTGACTATATCAATAACCAAATTAACAAAAAGCATATGACTATCTCAGTAGATGCAGAAAAAGCATTTGATAAAATCCAACATGCATTCTTATTAAAAACACTAGAAAGTATAGGAATAAATAGACTTTTCCTTAAAATCGTGAGTAGCATCTATTTAAAACCATCAACTAGTATCATATGTAACGGTGATAAATGGAGACATTCCCAATAAAATCAGGGATGAAACAAGGTTGCCCACTATCACCATTACTATTTAATATTGTATTAGAAATGCTAGCTTTGGCAATAAGAGGAGAAAAAGAGATTAAAGGAATTAGATTAGGTAATAAGGAAACCAAATTATCATGCTTTGCAGATGATATGATAGTATACTTAGAGAACCCTAGAGAATCAACTTAAAAACTACTAGGTCAAGCAAATATAATAAAGATGACAATATTACCTAAATTCTGATAAAGGCCTATTTTTAAAATATAGAGAGAATTGACTCAAATATATAAGAATTCAAGGCATTCTTCAATTTATAAATGGTCAAAGGATATGAACAGACAATCTTCAGATGAAGAAATTGAAACTATTTCTAGTCATATGAAAAGTTGCTCCAAATCACTATTGATCAGAGAAATGCAAATTAAGACAACTCTGAGATACTACTATAAACCTGTCAAATTGGCTAAGATGACAAGAAAAGATAATGCAAATTAGAGGAACATAGGATAGTTTACCTCTCAGACCTGTGGAGATGGAGTAAATTTATGTCCAAAGAAGAACTGGAACTCTTAATTGAACACCAGATAGAAAATTTTGACTAGATGAAGTTAAAAAGGTTTTGTACAAACAACACTAATGCAGACAAGATTAGTAAGGAAGCAATAAATTGAGAAATCATCTTTACATTTAAGGGTTCTGATAAAAACCTCATTTCTAAAATATATAGAGAATTGTCTCATATTTATAAGAAGTCAAGCCACTCTCCAATTGATAAATGGTCAAAGGATATAAACAGGCAATTTTCAGATGATGAAATTAAAACTATTTCTAGTCATATGAAAAGGTGCTCCAATCACTCTTGATCAGAGAAATGCAAATTAAGACAACTCTGAGGTATCACTACACACCTGTCAGATTGGCTAAAATGACAGGAAAAGATAATGACAAATGTTGGAGGGGATGTGGGGAAACTGGGACACTGATACATTGTTGGTGGAACTGTGAACGAATCCAACCATTCTGGAGAGCAATTTGGAACTATGCTCAGAAAGTTATCAAACTGTGCCTATCCTTTGACCCAGCAGTGTTTCTATTGGGCTTATATCCCAAAGAGATCTTAAAGAAAGGGACCCACATGTGCAAGAATGTGGCAGCCCTTTTTGTAATGGCTACAAACTGGAAGCTAAATGGATGCCCATCAATTGGAGAATGTCTGAATAAATTATGGTATATGAATGTTATGGAATATTATTGTTCTATAAGAAATGACCAGCAGGATGATTTTAGAGCGGTCTGGAGAGACTTGCATGAACTGATGCTGAGTGAAATGAGCAAAACCAGGAGATCATTATACACGGCAACAAGAAGAGTATGTGATGATCAATTCTGATGGACATAGCTCTCTTCAACAATGAAATGCTTCAAACCAGTTCCAATTGGTCAGTCAAGAAGGCCATATACACCCAGAGAGAGGGATATGAAATGTGGACCACAACGTAACATTTTCATGCTCTCTATTGATGTTTGCTTGCATTGTGTTTCCTTTCTCAGATTTTTTTTCTCGTGGACATGATTTTTCTTGCACAGCAAGATAAGTGTGGAAATATACAAAGATCCATGTTGAAAAATTACTCATATGTTCTATAAATAAAAAGCTTTAATAAAAAATATATTTTGCGTAGGACAGTAGTGGCCACAAAACAATCAGACTCTCAGAGTAAGAAAAAGCAAAAGAGGGTTTATTATGATCTTGGGAGAAAGGGCATCTCCCAACTGACAAGGTGCCAGAGTGCAAAGCATACATAAACTGCAAAACACTTGCAAAGGCTAATGTTGAAGAATTGTCCACACATATGTTTTGAAAAATAAAAAGCTTTAATAATGAAAAAAATAAAAATAAACTGCAAAACAAAATTAATTAGAACAGAATCCCCCACCTTTGATCTTTTCTCCCATTGTTTGGGGGAGTTCAGGATTATTCTTTAAATATGGAAATCTATCCCAGAAACAGAAGAATAAATTGCCTTTAAAAGAAGTACTTACATGCTCATTAAAAGTTGGGAGAAACAGGAAGGGTATGTTCATTCAAGACAATCTAATACCTGCAGCTTTTTAGTTATAGCTCAACTTGTTATTGCAAAAGTCTTATGTCATAATTAGGGAATAGTTTAAGGCCACATTCCCATGAGAGTGTCTTCACTCAGTTCATCCCACACAATCCTTCCTCTTTATTTATTATCCTTTGAAGACCTCTCGCACCATTCTTTTTTTTTTAAATTAAAAGCTTTTTATTTACCAAACATATGAGTAATTTTTCTACATTGACCTTTGCAAAAAACTTTTTTTTTGTTCCAAGCTTTTCCCCTTCTTCCCCCCACCCCCACCCCTAGATGACAGGTAATCTAATACATGCTAAATATGGTAAATTATATGACATCCAATATATGTATACATATCTATACAGTTATCTTACTGCACAAAAAACATCTAGATCTAGAAAGAGAGAAGAAAAAAAACAACCTAAGAAGGAAAACAAAATGCATGGAAATATTCACAGAAAGCATTAAAATGCTATGTTGTAGTCCACACTCAGTTCCCTTAGGCTTCTCTCTGGATGTATATAACTATCTTCATCGCTGAACAATAAGAACTGGTTTGAATCACATCATTGTTGAAGAGAACCATGTCCATCAGAATTGATCATCGTATAGTCTTGTTGCTGTGTATAATGTTCTCCTGATTCTGCTCATTTCACTCAGCATCAGTTCATGCAAGTCTCTCCAGGCCTCTCTGAAATCGTCCTGCTGGTCATTTCTTACAGAACAATAATATTCCATAACATTCATATACCATAACTTATTCAGCCATTCTCCAATTGATGGGCATCCTTTCAATTTCCAGTTTCTTGCCACTATAAAAAGGGCTGCCACAAACATTTTTGCACATGTGGGTTCCTTTCCCTCCTTTAAAATCTCTTTGGGATATAGGCCCAGTAGAAACACTACTGGGTCAAATGGTATATACAGTTTGATAACTTTTTGAGCATAGTTCCAAATTGCTCTCCAGAATGGTTGGATCCGTTCACAGTTCCACCAACAATGTATCAGTGTCCCAGTTTTCCCACATCCCCTCCAACATTCATCATTATCATTTCCTGTCATTTTAGCCAATCTGACAGGTGTATAGTGGTACCTCAGAGTTGTCTTAATTTGCATTTCTCTGGTCAATAGTGATTTGGAGCACCTTTTCATGTGACTAGAAATAGTTTCAATTTCTTCATCTGAAAATTGTCTGTTCATATCTTTTGACCATTTATCAATTGGAGAATGGTTTGAATTCTTACGTATTTGAGTCAATTCTCTATATATTTTAGAAATGAGGTCTTTATCCGAACCTTTGAATGTAAAAATATTTTCCCAGTTTATTGCTAACCTTCTAATCTTGTCTGCATTTATTTTGTTTGTACAAAAACTTTTTAATTTGATATAGTCAAACTTATCTATTTTGTGATTAATGATGATCTCTAGTTCTTCTTTGGTCACAAATTCCTTCCCCCTCCACAGGTCTGAGAGGTAAACTATCCTACATTGTTCTAATTTGTTTATATCATTCTTTATGCCTAGATCATGACTCCATTTTGACCTTATCTCTCTCACACCATTCTTGATACATCTCAACTATCTAATTCGAAGAATTCAATTCCTCTGGATCTGCCTTGTCCTTTTTCTTTCCTAGGGTCTATCCTTGTCTAATTAGACTTCTCTCTCTGATCTTTCTTCTGTGGAAATCCCAGTCATGTCCTTGAAGTTAAATTTTCCCTATAAAACATTCTTGTGGGCCATCCCATGGCTGCTACTTTCCTTTGATTAGCCCACCATAGCATTCTTCTTTGTGGTCTTTTCCCTTCCCCCATGGCATGTAGTATATCTTCTAACTCCACTATGCTTTCTGATCCCACTTTTTCTCCTTACAACTGACTAACTCTTTTAGGGTACTAAGTCACTTTCAGGATTTAGTCTGCCAGCTAAGGGCATGTCCCAGTCTCATGAGGTAATACTCCCTTTCTACTAGGAAATTGTGAATTCCACCAAGGAACTTATAAAAGCCCTTTTCAATTATATGCTTTCTCGGATCTATAGCAAATCCAGCGCCTTTGTCATCTGGTTAGTAATTATTTCAACTGTGGCCTGGAGTCTAATGAGCCTATTTAGCATACAAATTGGAGTTCTGTATCCCCACCTACCTTCTGGGGCCAACTATATCCCCAACCACCCCAATATTAGAGTACATAACCTTTCACAAATAAAAATGCATATCACAAAAGTCATTAACAATGACTAAATACTAAAACACTAAAAGAAACAGGCAAATGTATGCATCTAGCAATAGATAGATGACTAGGCCAAATACTCATTTATTTAGTCTATAATGACCCTATATTTCCACATAGGAAACTGCAAGATCTTAATTTACTGAACACTTATGCTGATTATAGAAATTTGCTATTAGAGGAAAAAGTAGGGACATGATTATAATCAAAAAGTGGTCCTTCAGGCCTCATCCAGAGAACATATACATGACAAGATAAAGCATCCTTAGCTAATTGTATGCAATAGCAATTCCATCTTATAACCAGGACTCAGGAATAATCAGGTGGGTTTTTATTCAAAGGAATACTTCTGGGAAACAGAATCAGAAGGATCTCACCTAAGTGGAGGCCAAGGTTGTCCTCCCAAATCTTGCCCAGATACTAACCTCCACCTGTAGCAATCCAGGATCACATTTCTCTTAGCAGCTTGTGGCATATTCCTTTCAGATGGTTGATTACTGGCTTGATGATTCATCAAACAATCATGTGAATTCAAAACTCCAAATAATATCAGCTATGATCCCAAGAGATTTTATCTCAAATAGTAAATCTCATTAATCAAATGTTCAGGTGAATTTAGCTCTCAAGGATCTCATATCCTAAATAATTATTGACTATACCTACTTACATTGATAAAAGAGATTCACCCTAGGAAGTTCATAGCTAATCTTCATATCTAAATATATGGGTTTTAAATTAAATATTACACAAATCATTTTACTTTAACATGCTCAATAATTAGTCTAAAACAGAACATGTTCAGGTATTAACCATATTCAAAAGGGCAAAGACATAGATCACTATTCTCACAATCTCCCCAAAGTTGGGAACAACTTTAAAATGAGTCAATACAACCAATTAAAACTCCTAAAGAATATACTGTCCTAATTTTACATTAAAGAACTGTATCAGAATTAAAAATAATTTCTTCTTCCTAAAAAAATGTTAATTCAACTTCCTCCAACTGGGGAGTCTCTATAAACTTTTCTGAATATGTTAATAACAAGTACAACAATATTGTTCTTAAAATTACTCTAAGCGCAATTTATCTCCCCTCCCACCAAAACATTTTTAATTGCAAAGTCAATTTTAGAGGTTATAAATTTTCCTTAATAGTCCATTCTTGAGACTCCTTCACAGGTCCTTAAAGTCTGGTATTCTCAGCCTACAGACTGTACTCTCAGTCATTTGTACTTTCTGGTAAAGCCCTTCTACTCTGCTTCTTGCAAGATTTAGTAAGGATTCACTCTCCTAAAAACTGCAAATGCTAAAGGTGTTGTCTGGATCAGCAATCCTTGTTTCCTAAGGGCTAAAAAGAATGCCAATATATAATTCCTTTAAAACTTATCCTTTGTTTCAAAAGAGGGTCTTTTCCTTTTTTTCCCCCCCAAATAAAAGTAAACCAAACAGCATCTTATAGAGGGAAAGTCCCAGGTCACTTCTGGGAACAGTTATAATTTTTTTTTTTAACAAAGCAATAGGCTAACATTTGATTCAAGGCAATTTAGTCTCTAACATCAATTTCCTTTATCAGAATCAATAATCTCTACCAATTTATACTTAGGTACAATTTTTTTTAAATCTTATTCCACCAACCCTCTTAAAGCAGGGGAAAGCCTCTACCAATCCCCCACTAGAGTCATTTCATTAAATCCTAATCTGAATATTTTGGAGCCAGACTCCCTCCCTCCAGTGGAACACCTTATCAATAGCTTCTACTTATCTTTAGACATATCACACACCTTTCAGATGCAATTTGTTCTGCAATTACACATATCCCTATACACCAACTTTTCTTGCTTTTACTTCTTTGTTAAAGGGAGAAAGTTAGACAAACCTTAAGATTAATATTCTAAATATCTTTGGACCAAATGTCACAAAATGTATACCACATATCCAGCTGGACTGACAAAATGTTAAAGCACAGCTCATACAATTTTTATAAATTACCCAATATACAATTTAGAAAACAACATATTTCATCTAATTAGGAGGTACAAACATGTGACCTCTTTAGGTAAGTTACCAGAGAACCAATTTTTTTTTAACTTAAAATCAAAGCAAATACAGATTTTAAATTTCTAGTAGCAATACTTCAGTATCAATGCACACATATTTCTAAAATCTTATACCAGAATAAACAAGTCCACAATTTTAGCATGAAGTAGTTAATAGTAATTATTTCATACAATTTCAGAATCAGAATTCCAATTTAAGCACACTTAGTCCCTAAATTTAAGATGGCAGAAAACTGCCCTTTCAAGTTTGTCCACAGGGCTTTAAGAAATTGGTGGATTTTAGAATTCTGGGGAAGAGGGTCAGAGAAATTTGGACCCAGGTATTTGGCTACAGATCTGTGCTAGTCTACCCTCCAAGCCAGAAATGCTGAGGAGAGGGGGAAGAGGAGCCATGTCAAAGATGTTGGGATACTAGTGCAAACCCCAGAAGAATTCAGGCCAGCCAGGGATACAGCGTAGCCAAGATAGATTCCACAAACCTGAGAAGCTTGGAAAATCACAGAGAGGGGAGTTTTGGTTGTTTTTTTTAATTTTTAATTTTTTTATTGTTTTGTTTTTGTTTTTGTTTTTCCTTCTGCAGCTTTCTCTATAAACTTCAAGTTCTGGCTCTCAGAAGGCTTTTAATCATACTTAAAAATACAATAGGCTAATTTAGCTGATAGTGCTCAAAAACCCTAGAATCTGGTAAAATATTCTAATAGTTCTGTTATTTTAACTATTTCTGCGGACACAAATTGGCCAGTTCTGGGTCCACAAAAATGTCATTTTTTTTTCTTTTTAGGTGTGACAGTTAAAAACTCTCCCTATTTTAAAAGTAGTCCTTTCTCTTTCTAGCTAAAAACTATTTGCATAAATCCAATTATGTACAAAACAAACACTTTTAAATCCCAAGTAGCCAGATTTTTTCCTTTGTAAGTCGGCTGACTAAGAGAAACACAGAAGACAAACACAGGCTCACATACACAAACACAAACTGCTTTTCTAAGTCAATCAAGCTCCTGTTCTCAGTGCCACCTGGGGCGGGAAGTAATGAAGGGAGTTCTAGAGTAAAAGCCTTAGGAGCTGGGTGGCTGGATATTGAAGGTTTCTTTGAATTTACATTCAGCCCTTGGGGGATCTTCAGTTCCTCCAAGCTATTGGGGCATCTGCCCAAACAAAACAGCAGTATTTCCCTATACATTTTGGTTCTTTATTGTAGTTTTTTGGTTTTTTTTCCCTAAAGAGCCATCTTTCCAGGACACTAGATAGGTTTAGAGCTAGCTATTTTCCTTTTCCAAGGTTCACAGTTTTTTGTTCTCTGTAATTATCCAGGAAATTGAGAGAATTCTTATGGACTTGAACTGTCTAGGATCTTCCCAATAGCCAAGAGAAATAGGAGCCTTTTATGGACTTTAACCACCTATATTCTGCCAGTCCCAATCCCAAGTCATCCAGGTGGTTCACCAGTTGCTTGGCAGAGGAAAGTTCTCTTACAGATAGAATCTCTCTTCCCTCTTAGCAGTTCTTGCTCATCTAGGCTGTGCTGTACAATTTACCTAACTGATTTCAGACTTTTCTCAACTGGCTTATCTCCAGGGCCAAATTAATTCTCTATTTTTGCTAGCCTAATTCCATTTTTGCTTTCTCTGAATATCTCTCTTTGGGAGTTTATCTGATTAGAGTGGGAGTTCCTGAGCTGAGTCCAAGGATCACTGGACAACTCTCCATAAGATGCCTGCCCAAGGATTCAGTACAGGAGAGACCCTTCACAAACAGGAAACATCCCGGATGAGCCCCCAAACTGTGTGAGACAGTAGCAACCACAAAAACAATCAGAGATTCTCAGAGTAAGAAAAAGCAAAAAGAGATTTATTATGATCTCATGAGAAAGGGCATCTTCCAACCAACAGGGTGTTAATTAAAGGAATGCAAAGCATAATCTGCAAAACATAAGATTAAATAGAACAGAAGCACAGTGCTTCCCCTCCCCCCAACCTGTTCTCCCATTGTTTGGGGAGTCCAGGATTACACTTTCAACATAGAAATCTATCCTAGAAACAAAAGAATAAATTGCCTTTAAAAGAAGTACTTAGATGCTAATTAAGAGTTGGTGCGAAATAAAAGGGGAATGTTCATTCAAGACAATCTAATAACTGCAGCTTTTTAGCTATGGCTCAACTTGTTATTACAAAAGTCTCAAGTCATAATTAGGGAATAATTTAAGGCCATTTTCCCATGAGAGGGTCTTCACTCAGTTCATCCCGCACAATTTTAAATCAGCTGGCAAATCTAGTCAAAATAGTTTTATAGTAAAAATAATGAGAGAGGGAAAAAGCTATCTTACAAATATTTACAAAGTTAGCAAGAATGAAAAAAGATTAGCAGCTGAAACATCCAGATGTTCACAAAAAACATTAATTTAAGAAGGAAGCAATGATAACCTTAGATTCAGATATTTATACATAAATCCCCAGAGTTTAGGAAACAAGCAAAAAGAGCTACATGTCACAATAGAAGAAAGTTAATAATAATAGTTGATAATTAAAGCTTGAAAGTTTGCTATTGTTGTTGTTGCGCTGCTTCTGTCTTTGTGACCCCACTTGGGTTTTTTGTTTGTTTGTTTTTTAGCAAGGTTATTAGAAAGTCTTGCCTTTCCATCTCCAGTTCATTTTACACATGAGGAAACTGTGGCCAACAGGGTTAAGTGACTTATGTAGGGTCATGCAACTAAGTATCTGAGGCTGGGTTTGAACTTGGAGAGATGAGTCTTCCTGACTCATTTTATGAATTATTATCTCATTTTATCATTTTTAAATCTTATGATTAATAATAATAGGGGCAGCTAGATGGCGCAGTGGATAGAACACCAGCCCTGAAGTCAGGAAGACCTGAGTTCAAATCTGGTCTCAGACAATTAACACTTCCTAGCAGTGTGACCTTGGGCAAGTCACTTAACCCCAATCGCCTCAGCAAAACAAACAAAAAATAGATTAAATAATAATAGATAATAATTACCTATATAGATGATATAGATTATTTCATTTAATCCTTAAAATAATCCTAGGAAACAGAACTGCTATTTATGTGGATGAGGAAACTGAGGGCTATACAACTAAGTGTCTGAGTTAGGATTTGAATTGAGGTTTTCCTAACTTGGGATCTAGCTCTCTATTATACCGTTCTATTTGATTGACTGAGACGTGGTGGGATGAAACCTGTGCCTATATAAACTTGCCTTCTTTAAAAGAAATAGTATAACTAAAAGGAAGTTGCATTATATTACACGGTAAGTAGGTAATCTAGAGAGAAGCTGCAATTGAGTATTGAGAAATGTGGTGATGAGCAAGTAATAATAAATAAAGAATGATAGATTCAGGGAACAGCCAAGTCAAGTAAAGGCTGTTAAAAGTATAGCAATATCAGCAAGAAGCCTGTATATATTTTTGTGATGGGGAATTGTATTTTCACTTTTCTCAATTGTGCTCAGCCATTATGATTTGTACAGAACACTGGATCATGAAAGTAAAAACAATTTCCTCAATAATTTCATGCCTTCCCTTTTTTTCCTTTGAAAAAGTAGAGTCCTAGGAATATTTGTCACAATTAATGGTTATTATATGAAGAAAAGACAGAAACTAAATTGGGTTTCTGATCATGTGAGATGAGAGCTGAAATGAAAAAGGGAAAAAAGATGAGAAAGGAGAGGTGACTTTTAAAAATAGAATTGATCTTAATTTGTGGCCTGGAGTTTCAGTTCATTCTAAGAGGAAGTTCATAGCCATTGAGAAAAGGCTAATTAATCACAACAGCATCTGGTAGGAGGCAAACAGATGCAGATGGCCTTGCAGGTAGCACTTGACATGAAAACTATATTTGAGATTTCAGAAAAGCCTGGAAAGACTTATGTGAACTAATGCTGAGTAAAGTGAGCAGAACCTAAAGAACATTGTACATCATAACAACAAGATAATGTGATGATCAACTGTGATGTACTAGATTATTTTTTTTAACAGTGTATTGATTCAAGACAATTCCAATAGATTTGTTATGGAAAGAATCATTTGCATACAGGGAGAGAACTATGGAAACTTGAACAAAAGCATATTTTCACCTTTTCTTGTTTGTTTGCTTGTTTTTCTTTTTTTTGTGTTTTTCCCCCTTTTGATCTGATTTTTCTTGCACAACATAACGTGAAAATGTTTTTAAAAATTGTACATATTTAACCATATTGTTTAATGTCTTGGGAAGGGAGGAAGTCAGGGGCAGAATAGGGAGTTATAGGGGAAGGAGGGAGAAAAATTTGGAACATTAAGTTTTGCAAGAATAAATGTTGAAAATTATCTTTACATATATTTGGAAAAATAAAATACCATTAAAAAAAAAGACTGCAGCTGACCTCCAATAAGAGAATAGAACTGACTAGATGGAAAAGCTACTCTACAAGAGAGACAGGCTTGCTAACTACAGAAGTAGTTAGCAACTAACTCCAGTAAATCATGGAGGTTGCTGGAAGTACTGTCTGACATAGATGTGGACCAATTCTTAAGAGGGTTACTAATCAAAACATCCTCATCTTATGAAGCCTGAAGATAGCTAATAATTGAAGATTAGTTGAAGTGGAAGAGCAACATTTACTTAGGAGTAGTAGAAACATGAGCATGATCCAACAGAAAATATCATGATTCATAACTACATCATGAAAAATACTGATAGCTTAATGATGGTCAAGGAATGGATTGTTGCCATACATCTGTACCCTGTACATGTGTTCTCTTCTTTTTGTGCTCTATCTTTTTATATTTACTCTCTCCACAGAGGGGCTGTTTGGAGAAGAGTGAATTCCATGTTTAGGGAAGGTCATGTGTTACTTTTATATATATATATATGTGTTCTTTTACTTTGAATTAAATGTGATCTCTGACTAGTAAAAGTAATCACATTTTGGGGGGCTTGTAAGTTAGTTTGGGGAAGATTTTGATTCACAGAGTATCCTGGTAAATTCTTCATCATGGAGGTCCTTAATTAGAGACTGTTGGCCAATCATTGGTGATGTTGAAGAAGGATTCTTATTTAAATTCACATTAGGACAAATGAAGATCCTTTCCAAATCTGATGTTTATGAACCTATGAAAAGTAATAGACTAAATATTTGATTTTGATTTGTTCCCAGATCCAGAGTCAGGAAGTTCAAATCTGGCCTCAGATACTTACTAGGTATGTGAGTCTTAATGCTTCATAAGCTGGAGAAGGAAATGGAAAATCACTTCAATATTTTTGTGATGAAATAAAAACAAACCCCAAAACCAAAATCAGGTCATGAAGAGTTGGACATGGCAGAACAAGTCTGAACAACTACCAACACAACCACAAACTAGACTTTTGGGGCAATTTTGCTTCTATATTTTTGGTGTAGATCTATGTATTAATGATTTGTGACTTCTCTGGAATCCACATGAGATTTGATTCACGGATGAAAAATAAAGTTCTGTTTGTGATACTTGGAATTCTAAGACTGGAGGGAACTTTGTGAAGTCCCTTAGTCTTTGGAGCAAAGCCATATCTTTGATAGCTTAAATGTGAATATTTTTCTTTTTCTTAAAGACCTTCAAAAAAGAAAATTCTATTATACTTTCATTGAATTGCCTGATAATCTCTGGATAACAGAAAATCCTTTCTTCAGTCTAACCTAAATCTCTTACTCAGATTTATGCTTCAAAATCGACTTTTCTAGAGAACTAATTACCATTGTCAAGACCAAGTACTTATATAGATTCTTCTTTTCCAAAATTGAACTCATAATTTTTTGTCCTGGACCAGTCCTTTCTTACACTATGAATATTTCTTTTGTTGATACTGCCACCCTTCACTCATGTCTGAAAGCTTGATTTTTCTCTTTCTCTTCCCACTTCAGCACATCCAATTATATAATCAAATCTTGTAGATTTTACTTTTGCACAGATGGGATCATTCAAAAGAAGGACTGGAAGAAATTTATCTTTACTGAGGATAGAATAAAAGAAAACTGGATATAGCATGAGGGATTTAAGTTAGATTGAATGAAATCACTCCAATATCTTTGCCATGAAAAAACCTCAAATGGGATTATGTTATCTTTCCTACTAGATTGTAGTTTCTTTAGGGTAGACACCATGTTTTATGTGACTCTATTTTACCTAGTACTTAGCATAGAGGACAGAGCACTGGATGTGGAACAAGAAGACGAGTTCAAACTGGACTTAGATCTTTGGCTGCTGTGTGACTCTGAACAAGCTACTTAACTTCTGTTTGTATCAGATTTCTCATCTGTAAAATAGGCACAGTAATAGTTCTTATCTCCTAGGGTTGTAATAAGAAATAGATGAGATAATATTGGTAAAAACACTTTGTAAATCTTAAAACATTGTAGAAATACTACCTGTATTATATCTTCACAAATATTTACTAAGTAAATAAATAACCAGTGAAGACTTCTTAGAAGAGATGGGAATTTAGTTGTGCTTTAAAATGGGCCTCAGCAACTGTGTGAGGTATTTCAGTTTGACAGAAGGCCTGTTCATGAATATTGCGGTATCCTGAAGTAAATGTCCAAGGGAAACCAGAGAGTCCTTTTTTCCCTTTCTTTAAAAGTATTTTTAAAACTATTCTATTTTTCCAAATACATGTAAAGATAGTTTTCAACATTCACCTTTGCAAAACCTTGTGTTCCAATTTTTTTTCTCCCTTTCCTACCCTTCCCTCTTTCCCAAGACAATAAGAAAGTAGATTAAACATGTGCAATTTTTCTAAACATATTTCCATATTCATCATGCTGCACACAAAAAAATCAGATGAAAAAGGTAAAAACAACATGAAAAAGGGAAAAAACCCAGCAAACAAACAATAACAACAAAAAAGGTAAATACTATATAGATTCACATTCAATCTTCATAGTTTTTCCTCTGGATGCAGATGGCACTTTTCATCATTATTTATTAGGATTTCTGAGAAGGATCAAGTCCATTATGGTTGATTATCACATAATATTGCTGTTATTGTGTACAATGTTAGAGAGTCCTTTTGTATGAGAAGCTGAGATTTGGTCATTTATTCACTTGAGAAGTGGATCCTTGCAGCAATATTCATTAGTTATCTTGTTTTGCACTTGGTTTTGGATGATAGATTTAGAGCTAGAAAATTCATTCACTCATTTTATAATTTATTCAACAAGTCTTGATTGGGTGCTTTCTACATGCAAGGATCTAGGCAAGATACTGGGAATAAAAAGAAAAAAAAACAACAAAAAAGAAACAATTTTCTTTAAGGAACTTTGAACTTATAGTTGATTTAGTTCTACTCTATTTTATTTCACAAATGAGGAAACTGAGTCTGAGAGGGACTTGTCCAAGATCATGAAAGTACCAAGAGGCAAAACTAGAATTCAAATCCAAGTATTCTGATTCTATTGCCAGCCTTCTTTCTGCTGCCCCTTGTTGGCACGATAACTCTCTGGTAGAATTGAAATGCTATAAAAAGGACACCTTGGAACAGTTGTAAATACTTAAAGTGTTGTTTTATCTTAAATATAAAAAGAAAATTCTCTCAATAGAAAATTACTTCGGTTCTCCCCTCTCTTTCCATCTCCCAGGGTGTAATAATAGCCTCCTAATGCCTACAAAGCACAGACAAGAGGAGTTTGTTTTACAGAGTAGAAAATGTTCTGCCAACGATGAACTCAGTACCCTTTCGAATGGCGCCTTTCCCCCCTTCTTTGAAAAGTACACTATTGCTTTTTCCATGGGGGCAAACCTGTAGCAGGGATGTGAGTCTTCCCTTCGTTCTTGCTTCCTCCAGGGTATCTTTCAACTTATATTTGACACTTCACAATTATGATTATGAATAAATGTGTATAAAAACTAAATATTGAAACCTATATAAACAACATCCTCCATACCCTATTTCACAAACCTTCCATTTGGAAATGGAAAAAAAAGGCAAGAGAACAATCTAAGTGGAGAGCTTAGGACCATGATGCCAGATTCCATATAGATACAAGGTTTAATTTGAAAATATGTACAAGATCCAATATTATTATAGCTTTCCCTCTAAATCAAAGGTCAAGAGCTAACTTCCATGATCATTGCTGAAATGAGTGGGAGGGGGGAAAGAAATTAGGGGAAGAAAATCAGAGTTTGTTGGGCAGCTTTAATTTCTGTTGCTACATGGATGAGGAAGTAATGCCAGAGAAGATGCTTTTTACCCTCCTTGGATCTGTTTTACAACTGGAGATGTTGGCTTCTCATTGCTCTGGGTGTGCCAGCTGATTATTTTTGCAGGTGTTATTTTTTCCATATATATATCACCAGGACAGTATACTTGAGGCATTTGTAATAGCTCAGAATGATATTCTATAACATCATTTTAAAGAACTACCGTAACTTTTCTGAGTCTAAGATCATGTTAACATTTCCTCAAAGTTAACATAAGCTCGTTTTCTTTGCTATTATATTTTATCACTTGTAATGTTTCTGTTTTAAAAATAATTTTTGAAAATTATCTATACTCTATTTTTCCTCTCTTCTCCCCACTATTTCAGAAAAAAATCCTTTAAATAATAACAATAGTTAGCATTCATATAATACTTTGTGATTTGCAAAGCACTTTACAAATAGTGTTTCATTTTATCTTCACAACAAGATAATCTACCTGGGAGGTCGATATTATTATTATTATTTCCATTTTACAATTCAAGAAGCTGAGACAGAGATCAAGTTACTTGCCCAGGATCACATAGTAAGTGTTTGAGGGTGGATCTGAATTTGTCTTCCTGACTTCAGGTCCAGTATATTTCCCATACCAGCCATGTTCAAAAATGAGCATCTCTATGTTCATAGTAGTCTATCATTTTTCTATTATGACTGCTAGTAAAATTTTTCTCCACACCTTTCTCTTACTTTCTTTGGTCTGCCATTGGATCACATTTTTGTAACCTTGGTACTAGAAGGAAGCTACCTTAGGGAGCATCTTGTTCAGGCCCCTCCTTTTTTAGTTAAGGAAATAGAAATTTTCAGAGTTTAATTGTTGCCTAAGTGGCAAGTTTCATTACTCTAAGTTCACTTCGCTTTAATCAATAAACATTTATTAAATGTCTATTATGTACCAGACATTGTGTTAAGCTCTTGGGAAAAAATAAGAAAAAAAAAGAAAGTCTTCGTCCTCAAGGAGCTTATACTCTCCTGGGAGAAGATGATATAAGGGGGAGAAACAGGAGATACCCTGGATTATGGTACTCATGGAGTCAAAATATAGCAGAGCCCTGATGGAAAATGAAGTATTGTAACAGGTTCTATGGGTAGCAAGTAGTGGAAATGTCCTCAGATTCTAAATTCAGGCTCCTTTCTGATAACTTTTCCTTTTAAAGATAAGTGATTTCTTCAAGGAAAGCTTTTTATGCTATGATAGATATAAATGGTCTGTAATCATAATAGATATTCTTAGAATAGATAGAGAAAGTAAATAGATTGTCCATGAATACCCTTTTACTGTCAGAATTAAAATATGAGTCTAGGTTGTCTTAACTCCAAATTAAGTACCATATCCCTTACAAAACATGATCTCTCTCTTTTTAAATAGTATTTTATTTATTAAAATATATTCAAACAATTTTCAACATTCACCTTTGCAAAACCTTGTGTTCCAAATTTTTCTTCTTTTCTTCTCCCCAAGACAGCAAGCAATCCAATATAGATTAAACATGTACAATTCTTCTAAACATATTTCCACATTGCTCTTGTTGCACAAGAAGAATCAGATCAAAAAGGAAAAAAAAACACGAGAAAGAAAAAAATAAGCAAGCAACAACAAACAAAAACAAAATGCTATGTTTTGATCCACATTCAGTCTCCATAATTCTCTCTCTGGATGTGGATAGCTCTTTTCACATGATCTTCCATTTACTTAATATCATAGAAAGATATTGCAAGAAGTGAAAAAAGAAAAGTTGTCAGAAGATAACCTCTCCAGGCCTCATTTTCCCCATCTGCAAAATAAGGGATTTTGATCCTCCTGGCCCTAAATATTATCATGCTATAGAACAGAAAAATTATAGAATTGAGGCTAGAAGACTAGACTTCTGAGGTCATCTCATTCAAGTCTCACATTTTACAGGTGAATAAACTGATGTCAGAAGATAATTTGCTTAAGGTCACACAAGTAGTAAGCAGAGATAAGACTCAAATTCAGTTGTTCTGACTCCAAATTTAGGGTTTCTTCTGCTGTTCCACTTTGCCTTCTAACTAAAGACTAAAATGCCTTTTCCCCAATTAGGTGCTTCTTTTACTATTAAAAAATCATCTTGTGATTTAGAAAAGAAATTTTTGTTTAGTTAGTCTTGGAAGGACCTGTCTTCCATCCTAAGGCTTTATGTATTTTTCTGATCCTCTGCAAGGATAGAGGTAAGCAAAAGTTGGTTATACATAGCAATCCTAGGACAATTAGTTGGGATTAGAAAGGCAAGTTTAGGGAAATGCTGAATAAAGTTGGGCTAATGTTCTCATTATTCCTATAAGTCCCCACAGGGGGTTAGCAATAGTAGCACTGTGCTGAGATCTCATCTGAACCAAAGGTCTTTTTAACTTTTCGATACAGCATTTGTTGACCACCTTTCCATGTTGGGTCTTGACCTTAGATGGAGTAGAAGAGTAGCCTCCCAAGAAACAAGAAACCTGCTTTCAAAGGACTCTAAAATGGGCATCAAAAAGCTAGACATTTGATTAGAATGAGTAAAGACTTAAAATCCTGTCAAGGAGACTGAATAAGATAACAATCTCAATATTGACTCCAAATGAAGAGTGACTGTTGTTTAAAAGCAAGTTTAATTTTGTTCTGATATCATTTAATGCTTACTAAGAAGACCTAAAGAACCATCCACAGTATGATACAGTAGAAAGATTTGGAATCAGGGGAGATGGATTCATCTTCTTTAGGTTACCTGGAAACATCTTTGAGATAATGCCAATGGCAGAAGGAAAATGGGCACAAAATTCATCTAAATGACTTTGAATTCTTCTGCTCCATTTCTATATTTTGAAAGCTTTTCATTCCACACAACTTGAAGATTGAGTATTCAGTACTACAATATACATCTATTAAAAACATTGATCTTATATTTTTATAGATTGTTCTTAGTGTTTTAGTAATTATACGAAGCAATCCTGTCTTTTATGATGATCTTGTGCTAGTACAATTTATTCATTGAAATCAAGTGTATTTTTATACACAAGTTTGTAATTTGATTATTTGTCATCTATTGTCTCATAAGTGATATGAGATTCTGGTATATAACTCTAGTTGTTTGTGTTTTTTAGGGTATCTAGTAGATACTAAATTTTTGCAAACCATATTGATATGTTGCTATTTTTACCATTTCATTGCACAATAGGTTTTCATGTCAGGAATCCTTAAAGATAACCTTTTTGTAATTTCTAGTGGCAATGACTTTATCCTGAATCACTGTCATAAATCCCTTCATTTCTATGAACAAATTCACTTGATTCAGTCATTTTGTTTAGTGGTTTTATTTGTTGACACATTGCTAACTATATTCATGACTGTCAGCTATAGAGTGCCTTTTGATTCTACTAGTTGATGTTAACCGTTTCATTTCTTTTGGTCATCATTTTTATTATTATTGGAGCAGGTAGTTGTGCAGTGAGTAGATAGAGTGAGAGAGCTGAAGTCAGGAAGACTCCTCTTCCTGGTTCAAATTTAGCCTCAGACACTTACCACTGTGTGATCCTGTGCAAGTCACAGAACTCTGCTTGCCTCAATTTCCTCATCTGTAACATGAGCTGGAGAAGAAAATGGCAAATCTTTCCAGTGCCTTTGCCAAGAAAACCCCAAATGGGATCATGAAACGACCAAATAACAAAAATTATTATTACTGCAAGGCAGAATGGTGTGGTAGAAATCTTGGCTGGGGTTAGCCTCCAATTATTGGAAGGATGGAAAATTGAACCTATGAAGCAAAAAATTTTAAAACAAGAACAGCAACAATTGAGAGTAGGCTTATGAATCTTGAATGGGCTAATGAGTGACTGAATAACAATTTCTGCCTGTGAAGAATATCATAAAAGAAACACTTACCACGTGAACAACATTTTCCATCTTCACTGGGAAGAGACAAAACTGTTTAATTTAACAAATGTTCATTAAATGCCTGTTTTTGAAGAACTAGATGCTGGAAATATGAAGATAAAATGAGATATGGTTCCAGACTGTTATTTTGTCATGTTGGCATTCATGATGATTTTTCAGTGACATTATGTCACTAACTTAACTCCTCAGCAATTTTGACTAGAGTTTGATTTACATACTCACAGGCTGGTTGTTGCATATCTGGTCAAGCTATAAGTACTTCTAAAATGCTTACTTACTCTGTGATGGATCCATCCTAGAAATCACAATAGCAATCTCCCATTGCCTGACCAGGGAGATAATAATAATAACTGACATTTATACAGTGCTTTGAAGTTTATCAGGCATTTGTCACTTATGCTTTTGGTTCTCACAACAGTCCTGGGAAGAGGGAGCCATCATTAATCCCATTTTACAGATGAAGAAACCAAGATTTAATTAGGTAAAATAATTTGCCTAAGTTCACAAAGATAGTAAATATTAAAAGTGAGACTCAAAATAATTTCTTTCTGACTCTAACACTTGACCCAATATGTCATATTGTCTATGTACTTGAAGCATATAGACAAGAATACAAACCAGTAAATATGAGACTATATGATATATTCAGTAAAGGTCAGCAAACTACAATGTACAGTGACAGTCTACCTTTGTACAGTCTATGAGCTAAGAATAAGCCTTTATTGTACTTACAAAAAGATAAGTATAAAAGCAAACAAAAAGTCAAATTTAGGCCATCAGTCACTTCATTGTAGAGTGATAGCATAGAAACTTAGCAATGGGGGCTCTTACCTTCCTGGCTAAATTATAAACTTCTCAAAGAAAGAGACTGTCTGCTCATTCTAATGTAGTCCCTATAACATCTAATTCAGGTCCAGACATTCAAACACTGCTTGTAGAATTTGTTTCATGACTTGATTTAAAAAAATGGACTCATCTTCAAAAAACATTTAAGTCAAATAATTTTAATAAGTTTTCATTGTCTAATTTTTGTTGGTACTTTTAGAGTTATAAAAACAAAATAATGAAAATAATTCTTGCCTTCTAAAAGTATACACTATAAGAATTTATCTACAACAATATCCAAAAATTCTATTCTCTGCTACCATTTAAGCCTATTTTCATATTGTAAATTCTTTGATTTCGAGGACCATATCTCATTTTATCCTTATATCCCTAGCATCTAGTTCCTCAAAAACAATAGGCATTTAATGAATATTTGTTAAATTTAACTGTTCTTTCTCTTCTCAGTAATGATAAAAAAAATGGCTGGCCGTGTGTTAAATCAAACTCTTATTTAGTTACCCATCAGCTTGCTCAGGATTTATGTCTACTTTCAATTGCTGTTGTTGTTTTTAAAATTTTGCCTCATATGCATTGTTGGTGGAGCTGTGAACGGATACAGCCATTCTGGAGAACAATTTGGAGCTATGCTCAAAAAGTTATCAAACTGTGCATACCCTTTGACCCAGCAGCATTTCTATTGGGCTTATATCCCAAAGAAATCATAAAGGAAGGAAAAGGCCCCACATGTGCAAGAATGTTTGTGGCA